>CAKNWU010139341.1:4971-15564 GCA_932072015.1 Andricus quercustozae | reverse complement strand
TTTTTTTGCCGTTTCGACCTTGAAAATAAAATTTGTAATCATTTTCACTATCATTTTCATAATCAGCGTGTCAAAATACATTGATATACGGAGTTTCAAGTTAATCGGAGGTATGCGCTTTTCAGAAGTTCATCCCCGAAATTTCGGTACAAATAGCCAAAGTAGTATCTGGTAGCTATTTGTACCGAAGTTTCGGTACAAATAGCCAAAGTAATATCACGGAGCTATTCATACCGAAATTTCGGTACAAATAGCCAAAGTTGTAGTAGGCAGCTATTCGTACCGAAATTTCGGTACCCGTAGACACGTCCATTTTTTTAACCTAAAGTTTCTCAGTGTGAAAAATGATAAATCATCAGTTTTGCTTGTTCAAATCGTTTGGAGGTCGCATTTTGGTGTTCGGTAGTCTTTTCTTGAAGTAAATGAGTGGATAATTGAAGCCTCTTCTAAATCAAGCATATTGCGCCACTTGTCATAAGGGTTATATCTATGTGAATATGGGTGCAAAATGATTCTCTTGGCAAGTTAAAATAATTAAAAAATAAAGTTTTCGTTTGCTGTAAAACGAAAACTTTTCGAGCCACCAGACTACGAAACATTCTGCTTCAAAACATAACAGATAAACGATAGATCGATAGGCCACAGGGGGCATGATAAGAGAGGGGAGCCCTACGTAAGAGAGCGGATGATGAGGGCGTACAGAGTTGTTCAATTTTATTTTATTATTTATTTTTAAAATTTTAACTTTATGTAAAGGAAATAAATTATAATAAAACGTGACGTAATCAAGTCTGCGAGGGTTTAAAAGAAATCCTGCAGAAACGTATATTGTATCCCATCCCATAATCTATGAACAGGATACGCTCAGTTATCATAATAAATTTATCTTTCACCAACTTCTCTGAAAGTTCATCGCACCTGAAGATATAATAGCAATCGTGAGACACATTACATATAGTCTAGATCTCATATTCTTTTATAACATACGATAAGCCTCGATAACATAGAGCACTGAACTTCCATATTCAATATTGAATACTGACCACCCAGAAACCAAAAGTTCAAATTTCGCTCTATCGAATGATCAACACTTTCGAGAATAATATTATTAACTTTCATTGCAATTATACAACAATGAAAAAATAAATAAAATAATTATATTCTCTTCATCTCCAGGTCAGATGTTTTAATAAAATCTAATGAGGCCGAAAGTTCATTGTTGTCTGACAAAACAAAAGCTGGAGTAAAGTAAACCTTATCGGTAGTCGGTACATATACTTATAAGAGAATACTATATTACAAGATTCTGAATTGCAGGGTTGCGGAATAGCAACTATCTAAAGTTTAATTTCAGAAAAAATGATGAATTATTAGAAGAAAAAATATCATTGAAGAAGAATAATCACCTCCCGTGCAGAAATGTGGTCGTAGCCCAAACAGGGCCCAGACTTGGCAAAACTAGGCCCTGGACTGGTGATCTGGCCTGGGCCAAAATCGAATGAAACGCCAAGTCTGGCCAGGGTCCGGTTATATTGCCAGGCTTGATCGCCCAGCATGGCCCAGGCTTGGCCCTAGTTTATTATCGATTCCTAGCAATTTTTTATTTTCTTAATTAAAACTCGAAATCAAGCAGAAATATTTTTTATTTAAATTTGAAGTTGACAAATGAATATCATTACATTTAACAACATATTTACACTTTATAATTCGAAGAAAAAGTTTTCTCAGTTTGGGATTAGAAATTACGTCCCATCTTAATGTGTAAATATTATTTATAATTAATATAAGTACTTACTCGCACTTTCGCAGCCTAAATGTGGGATCCTGTCGATTCCTCGATGTCTCCGGACTCTTAGAGTGCTTTTTATTTAAGGCATTTTTATAAATTTAATGTAAATTATTACTTATCGACGCCTCCATTCAATATGAGTCTATGTGCTGACAGCGCCGTGTATGAGACTATGCGCTGTGTATAAGCATAGGGAATAGTCTCATACAGGGCGCTGTCAGCACATAGACTCATATTGAATGGAGGCGTCGTTATATGTTCTGCATCGACCATCATCAATCACCACCATCACCACTAATTTCAATCACTCACTTGCACAAAATTTATAAATTAAGTTTGGCTCAATCTATCACTCAAATTTCCTTTCAAGAGACTTGAAGAATTTTAATTTTTACAAAAGTTACCAATTTGGAAAGTTTTACACTTGAAACTTGCAAGTAATAAATAAAACAAAGAGAATAATATTGCCCCATCTGTAATCAATTTTAAGAACATTGAAACTAGCTGGGCCCAAGCTCGAGCCATTGCAAAATGCAAGCTAGACCCAGGCTAGGGGCCCCCAGCCTGGCCCAAGTCTGGAATCGGGGAGAAACTTGGCGATTTCTGCACGGGCTGAAATGAAAAACAGAAAATATTTTATATTTTTAAAAGCCAATTGAAGTTTCAATGAATTTCAAATTTGAAATCCTCAGCTCTTGAAATTTCATTCCGATTGAAGGGTAAGATTTAAATTTTTTTATCATTTTGAAATTTGAAATATTTCGAATTATAATTCTTTTTAAAAAATAAAATTTTGAAAATAGTGTCTTTAAATTCGGAAAGGATCCCGCACAAAATGTATGGGAAAAGCCTTTCGGTGAAATTTGCTCATTACATTACATCACAAGTAGGGATAAGGCACGTCTTTACACGGGTGGTCAATGTTCGCAGGACGAATATTAAACCCATTGTCGAAGATTTTTCAGGTCGTCCTTGCGAACATTGAATTCCACGTGAAGACGTGCGTAACCCTAGGAGTGATGTACGATAGTTTATTTGAAAGCAGTATATTATAAGGGTATAGGGCCACCTTAAAAGTGAGCATTTGATATCTCTTTATACCGAAATGGTGCGAGGTGCGAGAGCGTCCTATGAAGTGAATGTTTTTGATAATGATGATGATCGCTGCCTGAAAATTCATCTGTTTTTTTTTCTCCATTTGTCAAATTTCTCGAAGGCCAGCTCATATTTATTATTTTATTTTTCGGGTAGTAAATCTTGTTGTGCTTCTTTCACTTCTTGATGTATGTTCAGTGGTGGGATTTTGGTTGTTTTGTTCATGATTTTGAGTGCAGGAAGATTTACAATTATAGAATTTCGCGACTTAATTTAAGATAATCAAAGATTTCACGGATTTCTGGCATTTGAAACTAATAATCTGTCAGTAGCTGACACCGCTCGGCAAAGGGCTATCTAACGCTCACTTTTCAAGGGGCGTTACGGGCTCATAACATGGTAGTTTCGAATAAAAATTATTTTTTTTTTTTTAGTTTTCAATGTGAAATTGTATAGTTCCGACATATGATCTATAACTTTCGCCTATCATACCTGCATTCAAGGATAAGTTAAGAAAGCCAAATATAAATCAATTTTTTTGATCCTCACATTAAGGAGGTACAGTTACGAACACACTTTTCTTACGGATTTGTTTAAACTTTGACTATAGGTTCTTTGGAATGTTATCTAAACGTTTGCAAAATTTAAAAAATATTGTCTTCTGCGCTGAGATAATTAAGATCAAAGTTGAACCCTTATACACTTAAAGCCTATCCCAAGCATAGGAAAATGTTAAATTTCTAACTCTTACTCGTAAACTATTCTTACCGTTTTTTTTTTCAAAAACTAATATATGTTAGAAGCGCGAGAGTTTTGAATTATTCGAAAAATAAAACAATCACGTGGTAGCCATCAGGCAACGCTGTCGGAGCGCCTAGCGGGTTTAGCGCATGCGCAACAGTTTTAAATCTTTTATGAGAAATTTTGTTTTTTATAAATTTACCTTTAAATACTAATCGATCTGTCGTTTTCAACAAATGTCACGTTTTTATTTGAAGTCAAAGAGTACAACTGTCAAATCAGACACGATGCAAAATCCGACGTTGCCGCGTCTACGGTAAGATCTTGAGGATCTAGTGTGTACTCGTCTGTATATGCAACCAAAGATCTTTGATACAACTTCTCTATGCGTAGTGTACAATCATAGCCAAAAATTTTCTCTTAGGTCTGACAGGAAATTAATGAATAAGACATTATATCGCCATAATTAACTAATTTTTGTACTTCTTCGACGTAAATAAGCTATGGCGTATATATTTAAGGGTTAATAAAACTTACATCACTGAAACAGTATTATTTTCCGACATAGACTTAGGACTAACTTTTTGCAGATAGTATGCGCGACCGTACCTCCTTAATTTGTAAATAGTAAAGATTAGAAATTTAAGGTTAGGGCGACAGGGGACTCATCCAAAATGTAGTTACTACTTTTTTTGTTTAGGCGGCAGTATATTAAGGTATTCTTAAAATACAGTTCAATGATTTTCAATATCTTTTTCAAACTGACTACGAATTTTTGTAGTTTTGATTTAGAACTGAACTATAAACGAACGGAATCAAAGTTTTTAAAAACAAATTAAAAAACAATTTCAGTTTAAATTTTAGTCCATAGTTCATCAGTGGTTTAAATCACAGGTTTCGATTCAAGTTACAATATTTATGATATTTAAAAAATGAAGTCGAAATGCATGCATGAAACATATGAAAATAAGCGCGAAAGCGTACCCGCACGCCCTGGGCTCGGACAAACTATCCTTTTTAATTATTCACTGGAAAACGAGGCATTGCTGATTAGGCGAAACAGCGGAAGTGGTTTTCAGCCAATTAGCATTCCAAGCAAGTCAAACAGGATTAGCTGGAGCAGTTTTTTCCGGATTTGACGTTTCAAGGCCACAGAGTTGTTTGAATAAGATTTTCAATACTTTTTTCAGTCGAATACGCGCAGCAAAATGAAGATTTATATGTTTGTAAAATTTGTTGTTTTTGTTTTCCTTGTTCCGCTGTAACATCAGACACATTCAGGCAATGATAGCCGGCGTTACATAAAAGTATAAAGATTCGCACCTGCGAATCATAGCCAACTACAACCACGAAAATTGCACACTGTAAATCGATTTTTGTACCCTTATTAGATACCATGGCCAAATACTGGGGTGCAATTCCGAAAAGTACTTACCTCCGATTGATTTGAAACTAGGTATACCCAGGTAGTTTGACTCGCTAATTACGAAAATGATAGTGAAAATACCCGCAAATTTGATTTTAAAAGTCAAAACACAAAAACCGGTGTTTTTTTCATTTTTGCACTATATTTCGATAAACATTGGTTAGAGAGGAAAAAGTCTTGAATAAAGTTGTAGCCCTCGAAAAAACACACCTGTGACTGGACACAGAAATAATTGAGGCCACATACCTTTCCGTTTCCAACTTCTCGCAGAGGGCGGGAAGGCACCCTTACGCTTTTTCAACGTTACCTGGGGGGGGGGGGGCCGACCCCTTTCGAACGACTCGTGAGGGGGGAGGCACCCCTGTAACTATTCACATAAATAATGTAGTCTCGTGGGGCAGAAAGGCACCCCCGTGACTGGTCACACAAATACTGTAGGTCACATACCTTTCCAACGTCTCATGGTGGACAGGAGTGCCACAAGTCCCATTCGAAGCAATTCTATCAAATTTTCGGGTATTTTCACTATCATTTTCGTAATCAGCGAGTGAAAACATCAGTGTACAAAGTTTCAAATAAATCAGAGGTAAGTACTATTCGAAACTTTATCCAAATATTGACTGTTTTGTATAAAACATTTCAGAATCAATTGAATACCAGTGAAAGGTAAATTATGTTCGTGAAACTGAGTCATACATTGTATTGTAAATTGTTTCCAAAAAGTGCTGTGCTGAGGTTCCGAAAAGCACAAAAAACGGTTGCGACGTTTGTCGCAACGTCTCTCGCCAACGGCTGTTTACGTTTCGAGGGTCCGATTCCCAGGTGCGAATTGTCGGCCGGGCCAACCTTTTTAAGGTCGGCACAACTGTGTGAGCCAATGGTCGGGCCAACCAGCGTAATGACAACGCATTCCCTCCATATTTTGCACAGTTGCGCCAACAATACTTGTCATGGTTGAGCCAACCGCGGAATACAAGGTTGGCATACCACTGGTTTTCAAAGTTGGCCCAACTTTGTGAGCCAATGGTCGGGTCAACCAGCTTAATGATAGTGCATGCCCTCCCTATTTTCCACAGTTGGGCCAACAAAACTTGTCATGGTTGAGCCAACCGCGGAATACAAGGTTGGCATACCACTGGTTTTCAAAGTTGGCCCAACTTTGTGAGCCAATGGTCGGGTCAACCAGCTTAATGATAGTGCATGCCCTCCCTATTTTCCAAAGTTGGACCAACAAAACTTGTCATGGTTGAGCCAACCGCGAAATATAAGGTTGGCACACCATTTGTTGTCAAAGTTGGCCCAACCTTGGACAACAATGTGGGGCCGACTTTGATTTTTGAAGGTTCGTACTACACAGGCGGAAATACACAAAATAGGTATTCAAAAAATAAATAATAATTGATTGCGAGTATTTTGACTATAAATGTTAATGGTCCTGCTTAGAATGAATACATATATTACATTTTTAAAAATTATATTACAAATAAAATTTCTAACGCTACTGGGTTTCGAACCTACATCTATACCTGAATCTATCGCCTAGCAGTCGGGAGTCTTACCCATTAATCTATACCTACAGAATTGAAAGACAATGAAAAAAACATCCTCATAAGCCACAGCTCAAAGCAATTGAAAAAATAATTAACTTTTTTATTGATATGCGACATCATGTACAGGTAAAATAAGTGAACTGCTAACGGGAATATCAATGAAATAAATTATAAATAAATAATAAAAAAATTTTTTTTCAAAAATTTCTTATTATCGTAGTGTTATGGTTATTTTGAGCTAATTTTCCAAAGCCTAAACGACCGTCGACCCAACCTTGGGCCAGAGTCGGACCGACGGTCGGCAGCAATGAGATTACTTGCGCTGGATAATATTACGCCGATGGTCGGGCCAACTATCGCCCACGGTCGGGCCGACCGTAGTGTTATGGTTATTCAGAGCCAAATTGCCAAAGCCTAAACGAACCTCGACCTAACCTTGAGCCACAGTTGGGCCGATTGTTGGCAGCAGAAAAGTTACTTGCACTGGATAATACTACGCCGATGGTCGCGCCAACGATCTCCCACAGTCAGACCGACCGTAGTGTTATGGTTATTTAGAGGCAATTTGCCAAAGCCTAAACGACCGTCGACCGAACCTTGGGCCAGAGTTGGGCCAACGGTCGGCAGCAGAAACGTTACTTGCACTGAATAATACTACGCTGATGGTCGGGTCAACTATCGCCCAGAGTCGGACCGACCGTAGTGTTATGTTTATTTTGAACTAATTTTCCAGAGCCTAAACGACCGTCGACCCAACCTTGGGCCAGAGTTGGGCCGATGGTCGGCAGCAAATTAGTTATTCGCACTGGATAATATCACGCCGTTGGTCCGGGCAACTGTCGCCCAGAGTCGGGCCGACCGTAGTGTTATGGTTATTTTGAGCTAATTTTCCAAAGCCTAAACGACCGTGGACCGAACCTTGGGCCAGAGTTGGGCCGACGGTCGGTAGCAGAAAGGTTACTTGCACTGGATAATATTACGCCGATGGTCGGGCAAACTATCGCCCAGAGTCGGGCCGACCGTAGTGTTATGGTTATTTAGAGCCAACTTGCGAAAGCCTAACCGACCGTCGACCCAACCTTGGGCCAGAGTTGGGCCGACGGTCGGATGAATTTTAGATGCCAATGTCGGCTTTTAACGTTGGCCCAACTAAGGTGGCTTCTAACTGCTATAGTTGGGCCAACCTTGGTTAGCAAAATTCGGTTGCCAAAGCTGGCCCGACCTTGGGCCGACCGTCAACTCTGGCTGCCAACCCAAATTCGCACCTGGGTTGGCAGGCAAGAGGCAACCCCCGAAACTGCCGTTATATGGGATCTCTTGTTTTCATGCAGAAAGAGGCATTAACCCGAAGGGTAGAAAAAGAAGATATTCTACGGGTTAGAATTTTTGGTTGAAGGGGCCATATTAGAAAAAGTTTAGTCGAAAGAGTAAACACACCCGTACCCTATTTTTGAGGCTGATAGCAAAAGCGGATTAAAGAAAGAGTCGGGGCAAAAGTGAGTTGATTATTTCTCAGCGGAAGAACGAATTAGCCCACGTGCTACGGGCAAAAACGAGTTAAAGATTTAACTCGTTTTTGCTCGTACCGCGTGGTCTAACCCATTCTTGCCCGCACTCATATTTCGATTCGGTTCAACTCCAACTGAACGTTTGATTCGCGTTTGGCTACTCTGATACTTTTGGTTTGTTCGCGCCTGGACGATCGAGAATGAATAAAGCCATTTTTTTTCTGACTTAACTACAATAGCCGCATATCCAGCCCGATTTGCGGGTATAACCCCACCTATTCCTGACCAATCGGTCGCGCATGCTCAGTTCCGCTTCATTACTCCCTTCGGGGAGTAAACAGCTTCATTACTCCCTAGGGAGTAATAAAGCGGAACTGAGCATGCGCCGATTGGTTAGGAATAATTGAGGTTATCCCAGAAAATCTGGCTAGATATACGCGGCTATTGTAGTTAAGTTGGGAAAAAAGTATCGTAGGCTTCTCGAGAGGACGCGCGTTCCTCCCATGTAGCATAATATAATATTTTTTGACAAGAAAATCATGTACTCAGTAAATTGGTCATAGAATGTTTAGTGTTGAAGGCGAACTATACTTTCTTCGGATAAAAGTTGTGTATTTTCATTACCTTTCCAACGGTATATAGAACTCTCGATTTGGTTAAACCAGTGAAAATTTATAGCTCAAAAACAAAAGCCGTCTCACAACTAAACCCTCTCCCTTACAAGAGAGTCTCGAAAATGATGCAGACAGTGGCAAAAGAAACTTCAGGAAGAAACTTAAATAGGAATAAAAGAAAATTAGTGAAACCTTGTAATTTATTCTGTACTTATGTACATTATACATTGAAAGGTATGAAATAAAAAAATTATTTTTGAAAAGGAAGTGTCTACGCGTACCGAAAAAATGCAGTTATACTCCAGCTATACATACCGAATTTTCGGTACAAATAGCCCCTTGTCCAGCTCCCCCTATTCGTACCGAAAAATTAACGAAATTTCGGTACACGTAGACACGACCTTTTAAAAAAATGTCAAATTCACTAGGCATCAAAAAACCACTCTGATGTAGAAAACAAGATTTTTGTACATTATTAGTATAGCAGTGAAATTTAATAATAAAATTGATGATTCTTTAAACTTCAGACTAAAATTTTGCAATAAAAATATTTTATAAAAGTACTTTTTTTATTTACTAGAATTTTTTAGAATTTTATGCACTATTCAAAAAACATATTATCTCAATTTTACTGTGTAACGTCTACAAGGATGCTATTTAGTTAGTTGTGAGAACTATTTTTGTTAGTTGGGGAACAAGTAGTTGCCGTTACTATTTAATTAGGTAGACTTACTATTTTAGTTTGTCAAAACGACTGTCTGTAGGTAGTTGAACTTACTAATATAGTTAGTATTGTCTACTAACACATTTGTAGCTATAGCTTTTTTCTTTTTGTTATATAGGGACTAATTAAAATATCTGTCACTATATCGAAATCTGAATTAAGAAGGTCCCAGTGGGCATCTTTTTGTGGGGACATCTTAGGGACGCTTATGTCAGTTAAATGTCAGTTCAGCGTCAGTTCAGCTGATAAGACGTTTTGAAAAAAATATGTCCCTATGCCCACTGGGATCTTTCTAATTTCAGATGCACTTTGTAGGTTAGGATTTCCAGTGAAACTTAAAACTTATTTGATTTTACAATTTCGTACACATACATTCGAATACTTCGATATGATCTCCGCATCCTAAAGACATCAAGTGAGCAGCGAGTTATGGCGGCCATGTCTAAACGTTCTCCCTATGTTGTTACCTCTGTCGCGTTCTCAATTGTACCAACCAAAGTGGCAAATAAAATAGTTAAGCCTACTACTTTAATTTGTTAGAGAAATCAATTAGTAGTACAGATCACTATTTTATTAGTAAATCTGACTACTAATACGTTACTAACGTAAACTAGTCATGATTACTACAAACGGCTTCCTAAACCGACTACTTGCTCAGTCGGTGTTACTAACTGAATACTTGTAAGAGCCAACGAATGCTTTACTAATAAAAAGGTAGCAGCCCCAACTATTCATTTTTCTCAGTGCATATTTGACTGAAAATGCAATTAGATAATGTTCAATAGTTCAGATTTACAAAGTAAATAAATTAACTAGGAAAAAATGATGCAGCCATAAATAGAATAAAAAATTTAGTTACCTTGAATTTAATAAATTTCTGCATCGGATCAACCTCTTTTCGAATGCCAATGAAAGCGTTGACATCGACTACTGGTATGCACGTAGGCCCACACATGTTGCAAAGCCGTACGTGCGTAAATTAATTCGTATTTTCTGCAACAATACTTGTAATACCTGTCTTGGATTGACGATAAAAGAGCCGGAATCAGAGGCCACTTTTCGGCCAAGGTTCATTGAATGGTGAATACAGGTGCTGTGGTAAATTCGTTTCATCATGTTTTCATATAAAGGACACGTTGCGCTTTC
>CAKNWU010139315.1:2834-14067 GCA_932072015.1 Andricus quercustozae | reverse complement strand
TTTTCACAGCGGGCGGTTTTCCACTTCGCAAGTGGATGTCAAGTGATTCTGATCTACTCGAGAAAATTCCAAATGAACTTCGAGCTTCATCTCAGCCTCTGTCCTTGGAATTCCAGCAATCGTTTCATATGCTGGGCCTCTCTTGGAATCCTAAACGAGATGTGATAACTTTTGACGTCCAGTTACCAGCCTGTCCAGATGTCATCACTAAACGTAGCGTTTTGATTCAAATAGCTGAACTGTTCGATCCGCTAGGATTGTTGAGTCCAGTTGTGATAACAGCTAAGATCCTTATTCAAACTCTCTGGCTTTTAAAGATCTCCTGGGACGATCATCTTCCGAACGAGGCTCGCCAACGCTGGCTATCGTATCGAGACGGTCTTCGTAACATATCCTCAATCGAAGTGCCTCGCTGGATAAATTTCAGTTCATCCTCTGGTTCCTATGAACAACATGGATTCTCCGATGCTTCGGAGAGAGCCTTCGCCGCAGCAGTTTATCTTCTTGTGACCTCTGATTCTGATACGAAGTCAGTTTCGCTATTAATTTCGAAAACTAAGGTCGCTCCCTTAAAACAGGTATCGCTACCACGCTTCGAACTGTGTGGAGCAGTTCTTCTCGTTCGACTTGTTTATCACGTTCAGCAAACACTTTCGTTATATGTTCCTATTCATCGATGGTGTGATTCAACAGTCACGTTGGCCTGGATTCATGGACATCCCACAAAATGGAAAACCTTCATAGCCAATAGAGTTTCCGAAATACAAACCACACTACCATCAGCAATTTGGCATCACGTTTCTTCATCAAGTAACCCTGCTGATTGCGCTTCAAGAGGTCTCTCTGCCAAGGAGCTATCATAATTTTCTCTTTGGTGGCAAGGCCCAAATTGGTTGCTGTTTCCAGATCTTTGGCCACGAATTCCATCATCAGTTAAACCTGAAGTGGATTTAGAAGAGCGAACATTAAAAGTGCATACTTCTAGTTGTGTTCCAGCCATGTGGGTGCTTCTCCATCGCTACTCTTCTTTGGACAAACTTCTTCGAGCGACTGCCTGGTTACAACGATTTATCCAATATTATTTTCAGCAATCCTGTTCAAAATCATCATTCCTTTCACCTTCAGAACTTAAGAATGCTCGCCTAGATTGGATTCGACACGAACAGGAATTCTATTTTGAAGCAGACATTAAGGCTCTATCATCAAGGTTCATCAAGGCTCTATCATCCAAAAGCAAGTTAGGTCGTTTAACACCTTATTTAGATTCCCAAAAACTCTTCTTATTGATCATCATCATCGACGTTGTCTTTATGGTGATGTCCAGCTCACTCTCGGAACCTTGAGACAAACCTATTGGATTCTCCGTGGTCGATCGGTTGTGAGGGCCTTTATTCATCGATGTTTACCATGCCTACGACATCGAGCTGTGAAGCCTCAACAATTGATGGCAGACCTTCCAGCAATTCACTCTACTCCGAGTCGACCGTCTCTACATACTGGCGTCGATTATGCTGGACCCGTTTCCTTGCGAACAACTAAGGGTCGTGGTTATCGATCATATAAAGGCTACATCGCAGTCTTCGTTTGCTGTTCTACTCGAGCTGTCCATTTGGAGGCTGTCTCGGACTATACGGCTGATGCCTTTCTAGCTGCCTACTACAGATTCATTTCTCGACGTGGAATTTGTGCTACCTTAACTAGCAATCAAAATACAAACTTCGTTGGAGCAGACGTCAAACTTAGAGCGATGCTTTCAGCAGCTTCAAAGGAGTCAACCCTTTTAGCTTCGTCTCTCGATTCGTATGGCACAGAGTGGCGATTTATCAACCAGGTGCGCCGCATTTTGGGGGAATTTGGGAAGCGGCAGTGAAATCAGCGAAGCACCCCCTTCGGCGAGTCATCGGGGATACTACCCTTACATACGAAGAAATGAGCACATTTCTGGTCCAAGTAGAGGCCTGTTTAAATTTAAGACCTCTTCAATATATGTCCGATGATCCTGATGATCTTACGGCTCTTACTCCAGGTCATTTTTTGATTGGAGAATCTCTCAACAGTATCCCTGAGCCAAGTTACATTGACATTGCCTCTAATCGCTTATCTCGATGGCAATTGTTACAACAAATGCGTCAGCATTGTCTTGTTGTGTTAATGACAATTTTAACCACTTATTTATTAGATCGTCGTTAGAAATTTGTAATCAGTGTTCTTCTTAAAATTTTTCATTTTTTTTGTCATCAATTCATTATTTTTTGAATGAACTGTGTGAATCTTTTTTAATTTTGTCCCAAAAAAGCGGGCGGAATGTTCGGAATTGACTGATATAAATTATTAAGTACATTGTTTTATTTTAATTTAACTTATTTGACATCGACTTTTCATTTTAGACTTTAATTTCATGTGTTTAAATTTTAATGAAATTCTAATTTTAAAGTGTTATCGATTTCTTCTTCTATCCTTATTCTTCTATCGCTGAGTGATATTCCTTGAATGAGTGTGAACTTTCGTACCTTTTGCAAGCAAATTTAGTCGTCCGAACGTTAAATTGAGAACTTGTCTCGTGGTTTCGGTAGACAAGTTCAAATTAATTGTATATGTATTTTAGAAATGATTTAAATATAGACAATTTCGTATATTTGAGCTTTTTTGTTAACATTAAAATAATTCAGTTTTATTATTTATTCTCAGTAACCTGTCCTTTAATGTACTTGTCGTCAAGAAGGTTTTTAAACATTGCATCGTTTTTTCTCATATAAACTTCTCTCGCTCGCGAACAGAAGTCAATTTATCGTAATTAAACAAAAAAAGTGTCCTAGCCCTAATAGGTCACGAGACATAACCTTGGAAATTGCACTCTTCATGCATAAAGGCACCTGAGCGTACCGCAAAGTAGCACTACGGTCTTATTTCGACATTTTTATCCCAAATAAGTGTATATAATTCATTAATTATGTATAGTACGTCTTTTGTCATAAATAAATAAATAATTTTTTATAAAAAAGCTTGCTACCACCACTTGGCCTACTAAAAAAAAAGTCAGGAATCGTCACAAATGTTCAGAAGTTCTGACGAGTCCTGAACATCCTGACCATTCCTGACGAGTCTCACTATTTCTGAAGATATGCTAATTCACATCCTATCAGGTATCTCGTCGGCTGGGACCGCAGGTAGCCCAACCCAAAAGGATTAAAAATTGAAAATATTTTTTTGTTCAATGTTGCATATACAGATTCAAAAGTTAGAAATTCAGAATCTACGGCTTTCAACGATTTCAGATACCTAAAAATTTTCCTAAAAAATTTTAAATTAGGATAAATATAATGTATTTTGTAAAGAGAAAGAGATACGTCAAAACGGACAACATTTTCAGACTCACCTGCAAAGTCATTTAATATATAAATATTAATAATTAAATATAAGTGAAAATAGAATATGCATAAATAAATTTTGAAAAATAATATAAATAACCTGGGAAGTATAAAAGGGATTATGTTTTATGGCATTCTATTCTTGGACCCCTAATAAAAGGATTATCCTTCGAACCCAAGCTCTGACGATTTCTGAACATTTCTCATGAATTCTGACTTTTCCTGAAGATTTCTGTCAAGAAACGTAACAAAAGTGGTCAGAAATGGTCAGAAGTCCTGACTTTTTTCTGACGATTCCTGACTTTTTTTTAGTAGGGTATGATTACCTTTTGGCCATTTTTTAGTATTTTTGTGGCAAAAAAAAATGATTGGTTCTGATAGAAAATGTCTAATATTCGGTAATATGTTTTTTTTATCGATCAAGAAATAGTTTAATTTATAATTGTTTATAACAAAATCTTGTCATAACCACTGTTGAGTACTTTTCGAGTACTTTTGTGGAAAAAAGTAATTATAATTGATTAACAATGTGACATATTTTCTTCGTCCATAAATAAATAGTTTTTTATTAATTGTTTATAACAAAATCTGGTCGTAAACACTTTACTTTACTTACTTCAATATCTTCGCAGGTCATAAAAATACAGTCACTCCAGAAAATTTTACCAAGCTTGGAAATCTATAATGCTTATCTTGTTTAAGCACTTCAGCTCTTGAGTGTTGTGCGAATACATGTTTATTTCGAAAAAAAGTGGAAAACAATTTTAAACTTATGCTTTAAGCATAAGTTGTCTGTAATTCACTTAATTAACAAATTCAATAATAAATCATTTTTTAATCCATCAATTGATTAACTCTTTATTTTTAAATTAATTAATTTTAGCGTATTGAACTATATTATGAAGTTATTTAAAGAACTTTTAGATACAAACAATTTATTTAATTACTTCTTCATTTATTGTTTTTTTTTTAAATAATGAATTACATTTGATATGTAACTACTTTCAACTAATCAATTACTTCTTGATTTTTAATGAGAAAAAATGATCACAGAATATTATGTACAATTTACATAAATCACTGCGAATTACAAGTGTCTTGCTGGTAAGTATGGAATCAAATACAGAAAAAGTATTCATTAGAAGACATTGTTACAAAAAATTATTAAAAAACTATTTTTTTATCGGTGAAAAAAATATATCACATTTTCAATCAATTTTTATTACTTTTTTCCACAAAAGTACTCAAAAAGTACTCAACAGTGGATATGACAAGATTTTTTTATAAACAATTATAAATGAAAATATTTTTTTATGGATAAAAAAACATATTAGGGCTATTTAGCCCTAGGAACTTTTCATGAATAAATACAAATACAAATATTACACATTTTCAATAAAATAAAATCACTTTTTTGCCACAAAAATACTAAAAAATGGCCAAAAAGTAATCATAAATGGTGATAGTAAGCTTTTGTTATAAACAATTATTTATTTATTAATGACAAAAAACGTATTATACATGATCAATGAATTATATACATTTATATGCGATCAAAGTGTCGAAATATGACCGTAGTTCTACTTTACGGTACGCTCAGATGCCTCTATGCATGAAGAGTGCACTTTCCAAGGTCAAGACCCAAAGGTCTCGTGACCTATTAGGGCTAGGATACTTTTTTTTGAAATTACGCTAAATTGACCCCACGTTCATTTGTTATGTATAAACTTTGTCGTAGGATCCACAGGAAACGAGGTATTTTACAAAAACACAACTTTTTCGTTTTTACTCAAAAATGCAAAAAAAAAACAAATGAAATTGTTGAAACCTTTGCAATTCCGAAAATAGTAGGTCTAAAAGACTTTTTTTAGATATGCGCAGAATTTCATAGACTCTATTTCATTATGTGGCATCATCAATGCAAACTAAACCTGACTCGATTTAAAAAAAAAAGTAAACTCCACTTTTTTGCCCGTAAAAACAGGCAAAAATGGCCAACTTTGAGGGGTCATAACTAATGACCTATTACAGGTAGGACATTGTTCTTTTCTTATAACGACAGAAAATTGAGTCTATTTTCACTTACCAGCGGAACACTTTTCCGTGTAGTAATTAGGTGCGAGGTTACACAGTGTTTTGGGAAATTAGTGGTTTTCCGCTGAAAATGCAAAAAAATTGGGAATTTTTCAACGTATCATAACTTGAAACCTATGGAAGATATCGGATTATTCTTTTAACAAAATTGTCTCCTAATTTTTGTCCTCTTTCTTTTTCCTGTTGGACACTTTGTTCTTAAAGACAATGGGAATTATCCGTCCACGAAAAATTAACTTTTGGAACTGTTTAAAAAAAAGAAAACCCCCGTCTTGGCAATTGATCTGTTGTAGAATTTTTGATATGTCAAAAGGGACCCCTTAAAGAAACTTTCTCATTAAAAAATATTGGATGTGGGATTTTTTCTGGAATTTCACTCATTATTTCGACGTAATGCCTAGACTATGATAAAAAAAATTATTCTATATAATACTTACCTAAATAAATAATGTTTGAAAATACAAAAATACATTTTGTTCTGGAAATATTGTTTTGTATTTGGAGAAATTAAGGACCACACAAACGTTTCTTAGTGCCTTCTATTAAAAAAATGTTCAAACCCTAATACTTCCGATGAAAAATAAATTTATTAAAATTTCGAAGGATTCATACTCAATATCTAAAATTATATATAAATTGAAAACTCATTAGTCTTAAAAATTATCCTAATAACATTTTTTAATGCGATAGAAATTCAAAAAGTTATATACTTTTCAACACTTTGGAAATTTCCAGAAAATAGGAAACAAAATATTTTCCTGATAGATTACAAAATTTCAATCAAAATTTGTATTAGATATGAAATATATTTCGAAACTATCCTCACAACATTTTTTGATTCGATCAAATTACAAAAGTAAGAGCAGTTTCAAATTTGGAAACAAAATTTTCCGTTTCATTTTGTTAACATGGTTTTATTTTTCAGAAGCAATCGTCTGTATAACCTAGCTGTTGAGCGCGAAGCGCGAGTATCGCAATGAGAATGTAATCGTCAAGGCCGTAGGTGCTTTGAGAACCCTCTTCAAAGTCAAATTGAAAAAAAAAACATGTTTAATTTCACTTAATGATTGTAGTTTATGAGAGGTTTGAATCACAGTTTTTGATTTGCGCGCTCAAGCTAGGCGCATTTTCAGGGCAGCTGAGAATAAAAATTAGTGCAAAGTAAGGAGAAAATATTAAAGTCATCATGAAAAATAAAAATTGTACATCATTTTGCAATATCTGAATAAGCAGTACCAGATCGAGGTACATAAATGATATAATACACATTAGGTATAATAGTGTTGAACATAATGTAGAACATAATGTACAAAAGTTCACATTTTGGACAAAATTGAGTGCCAAGCACGAGATACGTGATAAGAATGTGTTCGTTCAAGCCGAAGAAGCTTTAACATAAGAGAATTCACAATCATCAAATTACACTTTTTAACGCTTTGACCTTTAATTTTAGAACGTCTGTGCACAAATGTGTGGAAAAGAGAAAGACCAAGCGCGTAGCGCGTGGTAAATACATTCTCGAGCAGCGGGTATATTTTTTAGGTTATTTGCAGAAACGGTCTGCATTGATCCTTTTCTTTCTCTTCTCGTTGCTCAGCCAGGTTTTTATTTTCAAATGAGATCTGCTGCTAAGAACAGAATGATTTGCTATGTCCTCCTTTATTTCCTCGGCACTAGGAAACCTCCCACTCAGAAGATGATCATGGTACAACTCCTGGACCTTGTCCACTTCCTCTTTACTCCACGCAATCCGCTGTATTGCTTTGTCACTGGGTGATGCTGAAAACAAAGAATAATTATTTTAATGTGGAAAAGTTTTGTAACATCTCGTGACTGAACCCAATGTATTACTCACAAGAACGCTTTCTTTTATTTGCCTTTGTGGTTTGATTTTGAGTGAAATGACTCTGCGTTTGCTTCAGCTTCATCCGTAACATCGAAGCCCTCCGAAGGTTGCTCTGAAGTGGGAAGCTCAATACGCGGAGGACTTTCCTCATCTCCAAACGCAACGTCGTCACAATCCGATTCGGAATCAGAGGACTCGGAATCAGGTGTGTAGCCGCCAGACACTTCCTTCACAAGATCTCCTCCTTGAGCAGCTTCCAGAAGTTGCGAGATTTTAACAATTTCTCGACTTATGGTGGGCTGTCGATATATTTCTTCGTGAATATCCTTCCCGTGACCCATAAAATTGGCACGGTCTGCAACGTTCTCCTCATTTAAATTCAATAAAATACCCAATTGAGCAACATGCTTTCTCAATGTAGTTCCTCGCAAGCTTGAGGGTATCTTCGCACCACATTGTTGTGAAAATCTGCGCAACAAGCTGCAGGCTCTCAAGTGCTTGGGTATACCAGGTCGCGAACTTGTTAACCCAAAGATGAACTCGTTCAAACCCGCGATATGCAGGCTTAGCCTGTGTTCCAGGATCATTGTAATGCATTGAACATGCAATGGATTCAGTAACACAGGAACGATTCTCCCCAGCTTGCCTCGGATGGTAAATCTCGCATACGATTTCGCAATATTCTTCGAGGCTGGTGAGAGAGTTGAAAAAAGATCTTTATTTGTTTTTTCGTCAAGTGTTTGACGTACTTCAGAGTCACTGATTTCAATTCTCTCAATCTCACCAGCTCGACGACGATTAAAAAGTTGCAAGGAAAATAAAGTTGGCTCTTTGTTGCGTTTCCAATGCCGGTTTGCTTATAGAAAACCCAAAATCTTCTTCGAGGATTTTGAGAAAGTCCTCAGTATTTTTTTGCTGGACTGGCTCATGAGCTTTAATCCAGTGACTTCGGAGGATGAGTCCAATGCATTTTATTAACATCCGAAGCGCCATTGCAACTGCAGATGCTGTAAAAGTGCCAAGCTGCTCATTGTAGCCTGCCACTTTTATAACACCGTTAATGCAGTCCTCGCAATATTTGGCATCAAATATTTCGGCAAAATCGGTAGCACCGGCATTGATTTTTTTGACTGCAAACAACAAGCGACCAACTAACCTAATGCGTGCTCTAATCATGTCATATTGGTGAGGCAAAATGTACTTGACGCACATTTTGTTACCATATGCAATGACTAGCCAATCGTATTGGGATACCACGGACAATATCGACTACCCTAAGAACCGGAAAGATTGTTTCCCGTAACTTTGTTGAGGCCGATTCGTGGATGTTGCCAACAATAGTTTTGCTCAGGGTCATCAGACATTTATCTTTCCCGCTACTCTTACCGGAGCATTTTTCGATATGTCGCATAGGCAAACGCATCGCCTTGCCTATCATATTTGGCTTGCGGTCGCCTCACCACAATCCTTTGCCCCGTATTCTTAGTGCAGTCGGTATTGTGCACGTAAGCGCCGACTTTTCCGAGATCGCCTATGTTTTTCTCCTATTTTTATGCCCTTCTGGAATTGACAGCAATTCCTTTACTTCTTTTTCATTTTTGTGTACGCTTTCTAAATGACGACCGAGGTTGAAGAGCAATTTATTGCAATAAATTCCCGCGTACCTTTTTCCTTCCCCTTTTTCCCCCTTTGACTGGTCGACGCCTAACTTGTTCTCATCGGGAGCCCTAATCCCCGGTAAATTTGTTGTCCCTACGAATCTATCTACTTTTTGGCTAGACTCCAATTCCCGGTTCGACAAATTTCCTGCATCTAAATTATCTAACGAATCTTCAAAAGTTTGTCTATTTATACTCGATACAGGCTGTTCGTAAGTGCTAGCATTTCTGCCAATATCTATAAATATTTAATATATATATATGTATATATATATATACATATAGATAAATTGATATTTTATATATTTTACGAACATACATTTTTTTTATAAAAGGTGATATTACCATTATTTGTGCTCTCTCCTAATCCAACGTGTTCGAAGGATTCAGCCAGGAGCGATTTGTTTGGAGAGAATCGGGTTGACGAACTTGCGCTGAGATGATCTAAAGTCGAGACATTTAAACCTGCTTCTCCTAATGATGATAAATCTCTCACCACATCGTAATTAAATCGATACGTGTCCAAATCAAAATCGTTTTCCAGCGGGTAATCGTCTGAAGCGATTTGAATCAGCTCGCCTGTTGGTTCCGCGTCAGAAGAATTGTTTACAATCTGAAAAATTGCTACTTATTATTCAAGTCATCCACTGACCACCATAATGTACCGTTCAACAGTAGTGATGGTGAGATGATAGGGCAATCCTGGAAGAGATCACTCGAGTGTACATAATACATAAATAATATATATATAATAGAGATAAGTTATAATAAGTAGATTAAGACAATAAAATACAAATATATCTATGTCTCAGAAATTTGACACTACACACCTCTATTTGTACATCAGTATTGTTGGCATTTATGGCTGCTAACTCTTCCTCAGAGGCAAGAAAAATCGGAATATTTTCTATGTCGATATTTTGTATTTCCTCGCATTCAAAATGATCGCTGAGGTTTGAGTGGTTATCTGACACAATCTTATATTTTTTATTCACTTATTCCTCCGACGTAATTTTCGCCTTCCGGAGCTAAAAAAACATGCTACTGAATTGTACGCTCATATATAAGTATAGAGGAAAATGATATTTTTCATTACCTGTGCCTGCGATACAGGGTTTTGTTCGAGGTCCTCCTCATTTTCATTTGTTTTGGGCTCTTTCTTGTTTGTCACCTTCGGGAGAAGGATCAACGGTAGGTCCAAATTTAATTTTAGCGCAATCTCTTCCAATACGTCTTCTTCATCTAAGAAGGAGCAAATAGATTTAGATTATGGCTGTATGATGGCCGCGCAGCACATACAATTTGATGAAAAAAAAAAAAAACAATTCTCTAATCATTAAACTAAGCAGTCAATTCTGCATAAATGTCACCATTTTTTTTAATTTGCATAAGATTCTTTGAAATTATCACATTATTTGTGTTACTAAAAACAATGTGAGTTGCCGCGTGTGACAAAATCGGACACTGTACACTCAATGATTTTTTAAATATTTAAAATACGTGAACAAATACATTTTCCAAAAGTATTTCAGGATGAACTATCGATCAAGGTAAAATTATATGCGACTATGCAAAGTCGATGAGAATTCCCTATAAGATTTCATTTACCACGTTATCATTATTTATCATTAACACAATTTTAAGCTAGGCCTTTTCCCATTTGACAAAAATCCCCGTAAAAGTACTCCACGGAAATTCTACGGAAATTCCACTAACTTTCCGTCAGAAAATTGCAGCCTGTAATGGATTCAGGAAGTTACCGGCAAACACTTTACTATTAGTATCTTTACCCCTGATCAATTCCAGGAGTCTAGACCTTGGTTCCAAAACATTCCGTTCTCACTAGGTGTAAATAAATACATCTTCCTCGAGGAAGTTAAGTTCTAAATAAAGATTGGCCTTACCCAATGTATTTTTTTAAAACCCGTAATTATACAACAACTTTCAAGTACACTAGATTTACAACATCCGTCTTATTCTAGAGCACTTGGAAGTTGTTGTATGATGACAAGTGATGATAAAAGTGGGTTGGGTGCAGTTAACATAGATTTAGAACTATACTTCCTTGAGAAAGATTTATTTTTTACACCTAGTGCACTTGGAAGTTGTTGCATAATGACGGGTCATAAGAAAAATTGGTTGGTAGCGGCCAATCTTCATTTAGAACCTGACTTTCTTGAAGACGATTTATTTTGTACACCTTGTGCACTTGGAAGTTGTTGCATAATGACGGGATATGAGAAGAATGGGTTGGTTGCAGCCAATTT
>CAKNWU010139279.1:0-10053 GCA_932072015.1 Andricus quercustozae | reverse complement strand
ATCGCGGTTTTCGAGATGTACAAGAAAAGTTAGAGAAACAAAATTTTAAAATTTTAATGCCTGCTTTGAAAGGAAAAAGGAAACAACTGTCTACGACAATAAATAAAATCGTTCAACTGAAACTTCTTTTTTCTGATTTCTGCAATTCCAGTTCAAATCATTGATTATGAAAGACCGAGATATCTCTACAAATATCGACTTTTTTTCGAACTACTCATCGTATTTCAAAATAATCAGTGACTTATATTGCCGCTTGCGCTGGCGGTTTTTTTCGATGTTTACATATATAAATTTTTATATCAGACTCGACGCCTATAATATATGATATAAGGAGGACTACAAAACATACTATGTAATTTAGTGAATCACCAGAACATTCAGAAGTTCCACCGTTAACCAAATTCTCCATTACTACATTAATCAGTTTTCCTCAACTTGGAATAAAACAATGTTCGTTTATACTCTGTTCTACGCCTTGGCAATCGCTTTTAATTCTATTGGTGAATATAATAGTATAATAATAATATTCATGTATTTATAATTTTAAAAATAATTTTAAGCTTCCGACAAGTAACGAGTCATCCGACATAGTCCGCATTCTATCTCAATGGCCTTTTTTTCCTAAAATTTATTTGAGTTTGTCCGAAATGAGTAAGAATTTTATGTGAGTTTATTCCGTATTGCTACAGAAGTTTTACTCATTACAGAAAGAGAAAATTGTTCCTAATATTTCTGTAATATTTCTTGTTGTTAGGGATGTAATGAAGATGTTAATAAGAACACCAAATATCAAATACCTATGGCTAGAAGAATGATTTTCAAAATTTTCAAAGTGCATTCAAATTGATTGCGATTATATTTTTTCCGATTTTTTAAAGTCGGGGCCTACTCAATTATTTTTAATCAACTCCAGGCCTGGCACTAGGATCAAGTCCAGCTTCAAGGTCAAATTAATATCAGTCATATCTCTGTTTCTTGTTGCAGAATTAAGTTCACAGTTCGACTGTCTGCCCAATGGTGACCCTATCCCTGGCATTCCTTGCGAAAGAACTTCGTATTCTCCTGAAAGACATTCACCTGAGAGGACTGGTCATCCTGCCGAAGCGCCTATTCGTGCCAGGTCTAGGTCTCGTTCTGCCACATCCAGGTCTTCTTTTGTAAGGCTTCCTTCTTCTGACGGACAGGGATGTGGACTGGAAAAACTCAGATTTATTCGACTTATTTCCCACGTGAGGCCGCACCGGATATTCGAACTTCGCAGATACACTTTTCCTTCCGATAAACGAATTAAAATAGGATTAGGATATAACACCTATGACCCTCTTCCAAACGGAGAACAAATTGTCATATCAACAGCCAATGGTGACGTCTTTGCAATATTGGAGACACATGATGCTCTTGTTGGATTATATATATACAAAGATCGCAATAAAATACGGGCAAAAATAAACATGGAAAGCGGCATAGTTTCTGCATTGAACAGAGACGAAATCAATGAAACGCCAGTAGGTCGTCGCCGCAAAATCATGTTGAATTATACAGTAGTGTATGTAAACTAGAATCCTCGACACCATTAATTAAACAAAAATAATGTAAAGCTCGAATATACTTTTTGTGATCCAAAATCAGATCAAAATGATTCATGTAACTAATTACATTAAAGGGTCAATATTTTAATGATTCTCGAAGCTTTATTGTTTCATCGATGCTCAGCCATACTTTTTACAATTTTTATTTGATTTGGCAGTTCTTTTTTTTAGATTAAAGATTATTAAATTATTCTGTTTTTTTACACCTCTGTGTATAAAACGGATGGAATATATTATTCTAGAAAATTTCAGATCTTACACGTACATGCACTAACACGCGTGTGTCCAGAACGTGACCTGCCTATCTGCTTATTTAAATAATATATTTCTCCCATAATTAATTCGCGAAAATACTTCAAATGACACTAGTCGCAATCTCACTAGTTCTATAAAATTATCTGTATTTAAATAATTCAGATTTATGTCACTATGATTTGTAACTTAGAGGAATAAAATACGTTATTGTGATACATAAAAATCTATACTTTAATGATAATTAATGTATTGAATGAATGACTGATAAATGACATGTTAATAGAATTAAAGGATTTCAGAGAATTCGGATAATTTGAGGGATTTTCGGAAATTTAGAGAATTGGAGGAATGAAAAAAATGCTAGGAATGAAGAATAAAGAATTTAGTGTCTTCAGGAAATTAAGAACATTCAAGGAATTAAAAGCATTCCGAGTTGTTCAAGGATATCAGGATATTCCAGGAATTAAGGGAATTAAAAGAATTTCGGCAACCTCTAGGAATTTAAGGAAATCAGGAAATTCGAGGCCAAAAGAAAATTCAAGGAATACAGTAAGTTAAGGTTTGACATTACAAAACACTACAGTTGTTTCGAAACGACCATACCCTCTCTATTTCTGTCTATCCAATAGTTCTTCTTCTTTGTTATCTTTGTCGATTAGTAGAGCCTATTGGTAGCTAAGACCAGGTTTGACTGTATTTCAAACATTTCGAAGATTTAAAAGGAATTCAAAGGGCGTTAAAGGAATTTAAAGGATTTCTATAGATTGGAACACATTTAGAAAATTTAACTGGATTTATAAATATTTCCCAAGGTATCAAGGGAGCTCAATAAAATTGGAGTATACAGATATTAAAGACATTATCAGTGTTTAAGAAAGTTAAACGGCTTTTGTGAAGATGATCATTTTCAAAGCTCAGAACTGGTATTAAACTGGGCTCAAAGGAACATTAAATGTTGACAAATAAACAAACATATAAGGATTTCTTTGATCCACATTTATTTGACAAACACCTGTCAAATTTAAGATTTCAACCTTGCCACATACATATCGATTCCTTGATAACTTCACCTCTCTTTCTTGTTGCAGAATAAAGAGCGCAGTTCCATTTTTTGTATTTAATGGCGAGATAATTCCTGTTGTTCCTCGTGAGAGGACTCTTCTTCCTGCCAAGCCTCCTCTTCGTGCCAGGTCAAGGTCTCCTCCTGCCAGGTCTATGGCTTCTCCTGCCAGGTTCATAGCTCCACCTATAAGGACCCCTTCTCCTGACGGATATAGGTGTGGACTCGAACACCCTAGATTTATCCGCCTTATTTCCCATGTGAATCTGCACCCCTATTTGAACTTCGAAGATACAGTTTTCCTGCTGATAAATGAATTCGAATCTGAATAAACTTTAATAGCTATGTGCCAGTGCAAACTCAAGGACAAATTTATATTATCAACGCCTGATGGTGACGTCTTTGCAATATTGGAGACTTTTAATGTTTTTGCTGAATCTAGAAGTTATTACAAACGTGCTCTGGTATAGCTGAGTAAATCCTAAGTTTTTTTAATTATTTTATATTCCATTAGAATTTAAGAAGCTTCGAGCTGAAACATTAAGAAAATTTCCTAGTCTACGGTCCAATTTTAATAGCTTTTACGTTTCGAGAAAAAAGAAAAATATTACGTTTTGATTGAAATATTGTTTAATTTTTGAATATCTAAAATCTAAATTATTTATTGTTAAAAAATGTTAGTGCTGGTTCCAAATTAAAAAAATTCGTTTTATTTGGTCATAAGTCATTTTAGTCATACCTCGCGAACCTGTCATGTTTTTTTTAAATATTTCAACCTCAAATGAAATGTAAATATCTCATTAGCGCGAGCTGAACACATGTATCATGAGATAACGATAATCGGATATATTATATAATCTCTACTGTTAATTAAATTCTCTATTAATACATTAATTAGTTGTCCTCTACCTGGGAAAAATGGGCATTTTTCATACTCTGGTCTACATCCTGGCAATCGTACTCACTTCTACTGGTGAATATAATACTGCATTTTAAAAGATTATAACTTTATTTAAACTTTAATGAGTTAGTTTAATTGTTTAATTTAATTATTGCTGCAATATTGAAAGACAACGTTGGCAATATAGCAATATAGTTGCTTCTTGTTGCAGAATTAAGTTTACAGTTCGATTGTCTGCCTAATGGTGATCCTATCCCTGGTATTCCTCGTGATAGAACTTCGTATTCTCCTGAAAGTCGTTCACCTGAAAGGACTAGTCATCCAGCCGAACCGTCTCTTCGTGGCAGGTCTAGGTCTCCTCCCGCCACATCCACGTCTTCTATTGTAAGGCTTCCTTCCGCTGACGGAAATGGATGTGGACTCGAACAGCTGAGATTCATTCGACTTATTCCCATCGGGAATCCGCACCTGATACTCGAACTTCGAAAGTACACATTTCCTTCCGATAAACAAATTAAAATAAAATCAGGACATAACGCCTACGAGTCTGTGCCAACCCAAGAACAAATTGTCTTGTCAACATCCAATGGTGACGTTTTTGCAATATTGGAGACTCATAATATTCTTGCTGGATTATATATATACCATGATCAGAATAAAAGACGGGCAAAAATAAACATGGAAAACGGCATAGTTTCTTTATTGGACGGAGCAGAAATCAATGATGTGCCAGTAGGTCGTCGCCGTAAAATCATGCTGAATTTTAGAGTTATGCATGTAAATTAGAATCCTCGGCTCCATTAATTAATAAAAAAAATGTGAAACTAAAATATACTTTTTGTGATTCGAAATCAGATCAAAATGATTTATGTAACTAATTACATTAAAGAGTCAATGTTTTAATGGTTCTCGAAGCTTTAATGTTTCATCGATACCCAACCATACTTTTTCAGAAGTGTATACAAAAATGTGGCTACAATTTGTATTCGATTCGGAAGTTCCTTTTTCTAATTACAGCTGATTGAATTATTCTGTTTTTTTAAACCTCAGTGTATGAAACGGTTATAATATATTTATCTAGAATATTACAGATCTCACACGCACATGCACTAACACGCGTCTATATGGAACGCGCCCTGCCTATCTGCTTATTTAAATAATATTTTTCTCATGAACTTAATTCGCGAAAATACGACATGTATAAAATCTAATTAAGTGATAATTAAGTAATTTATGGAATGATTTATTTATAAACTACCTATTATTAGAAGAAGTATTACCTACTGACATAATAACGTAAGTAATTTATTTATAATCGCAATCTATATGTTGTATTCATTTTTTTTTCTTTGAATACAAGGGATTTGAAGTGTGTGGAGATATAAAGGATTCCGGAGAATGCAGATAATTTCAGGGATTTTTAAAAATCTAGTGAATTCAAGGAATTAAAAAAATTGTAGGAATGATGAAAAATAAGGAATTCAGGCATTTCAAGTAAATTTGAGGCTTCAGAAATTCAAACCATTTTCGGAACTTCAGAAATTTAGGAAATTTAAGGAATTAAGAAGATATTTAGGCATTCAGGGCAATCACGGAAGTTATAATATTTCAGAAATTCAACTATCTTAGAAATTCAGAATAATCAAAGAATTCAGAGAAACTAAAGAATTTATGGAATTCATGAACTTATGAATTTCGGGAATATAGAAAATTGCAGGAGTTGAAGGAATTGAAGGAATTCAGGAAAATCACGGAATTTATAATATAAAAGAAATTCAAAGATTTCATTCAATTCGGAGTGAAGAAGGATTTGACCCTTCAGAGAGTTGCAGATAATTTAGGGAGCTAACGAAATTCAATGATTTCAAGAAATTCAGAGAGTTCGAAGAATTAGGATAATGAAGGGAATTAGGTGGATTCGAAGAACTAGGAGAATTCGAAGATTTAAGTGAACTAAGAGAATTAGTGAATTCAGAGAAATCAAGGAATTCAAAGAATTTTGAGTGTTCTCAATAACTCATCAACGTTGAAAAAACGTTGAATTAATGTTCTTTTGCGTGGAAACAATTTCGCAATAATGTTCTTGTGCTTGGTAGTATTGTTAATACGAATAGGTTCAGATGTAATGTAATGCTTCTTGTGACCGCTTGTGTTGATGAGAATTCCTTTATAGTAAATTAGGTCGCTCAGGCTTATGTAAGACTCTTCAGGTGCCTGCCTAAATAATTAACAGTTTTCAAGTACTGTGTATCTCCCACGCAGATAAATTGATCATCAAAATGGACAGGTGTATCACCAATCATAAGAGCATTACCTAGTATAGTTCTCGTACATCGTACATTCGTACACCATATCCAAATATTGTTTCCGATTTTGACTAAGCATCCTGAGGAACTTGTTGGTGAGTCACTGATAATCATCAACAGGCTCTGTTGCAGTACCTCCTTCTACCACTGTTATATCTAACTGTTTTAAATCCTCTTCTTTATCGTCATCAGCAGTCATGAATGATGCGTTATCATCATCATAATCATGACAGATTAAAATTATCATTCAATCTCGAACAAATTTCTTTTTGGTTTACCACAAGCGGTAATTGTTTAATTTCAGATTATGATTCGGGCAACACTTGATTCGCTTTTTTATTGGTAGAATTTTTAGTAATGTTTACTAGTCACTTCAGTGGTGTCACTATAGGCTTGAACGTTTCATTCAGCATACTTTCGTTATAGGCTTTACTCCTTTTCAGCTAATGTCGAGCTAATGTTGAGCTAATCTCGATTCAACATTATACCAGGATTGTGGTTGAGCTGGAAAACCGTTTTGCAGTATTCCTACCTAGCAGAATCATGAAAAGCTTCGAGGATGCTATGTGTAAGGATACATACGACAAGATGAAGGAAGCAACCAAAAAAAAGACCTTTTTTTTATTTCTTCGAAAAGCCCTGTAATCTTTTTGTATTTAAATATGTACAATAATTATCTTCTTTTATAGATTTTTGTGCTACAAAGGTCTGAATTATAAGAACGCGCTTTCCACATTGCTCCGAATGTATTTTAGATGAACTTTAACTTCCTTCTGCAAAAGAATTTTCTTCCTTCGCGGATTGGATATTTTTAAATACCCTAGAGTGCAATTAAAAATCCTAAATATTGCTCGCTATCATTCTTTTCTACTTTGAACTTGTACAAACGCCATTGGGTTGAATTCTAAATCCAAATATCGCTTATTGTAAGCGGTGGACAATCATAGACGTCGTTGGGCTGCATTTTCAACCTTGAACTTTATTCAAGCATCGTTCGGTTGATATCAAGTTTCAGCGCTGGACACACATCGTTGGTTTACATTTTCAAATTTCGGACGTCTTGTTTCTTCAAGCGTTAGGCATTAGAGTGAGCGATCGTTATGAGTATTTGCCTCAATGTCTCTAGAAGTAGAAGAAGAAGAAGAAGACATATCGGGACAACAGCCCAAACTTCAGACCTTCTACAAATTTAGATGTATACAACAAATATTTAAAATTTCTAGAAGACTCGACACATTGCATTTCAAATATGCACCGCTCTGGGTGGAAGTTGGGAATATCAGTTGATCTTTCCTGTTGGCTTCGGTTCCGGTTTCGATTTCTCTAGAACAGAAATGAAATACCTATGACAAAGCCACCGAACGCGTCCTCGGGTTGCGGATAGAGGGTTCCTGTACCAAGGGTTTCTGCTGAATATGGTTACAATAATTAATAAGCAGTCCCGAACAATTGTCCAGGGATGGTTCCGAAGGAATAAACCCTAAGCGGAGGCGTGACAACCGTGCCGAAAGCTGAATTGCATACCAAAAATTTGTAAATGCGGTTCAAATCGATCGAACGCGCAGAGCACCCGACAATGGGTCGGCGAAACATGTTAATAATCCTAGAGTTCGGGGTGCTGAAAATAATTTAGATGGAAACACGACGACGAACCGGCAAAACGCCCACATTGAGTGGACGATCAACTCAAGGATGACTTGCTAGACTGCTACGATGTCAGCATTATCCCTGTTCACCGAGGCTTTATGGCGCGCATGCATACTCTATGGTGTCAAAAACACCCAGAGCTTCAGCACGTTTCGATTCAATCGTCGCGAAATCAACGTGCCTACCTCTGGGAAAATGGATATGTACGCGGAGCGCTTCCCCAACCGCTGAGTCATCAAGCTCTAGCCAAAGATGAGGAAGCGACATTAAGACCAACCGCGCAAAGCAGGCACCTTCTGAGAGAAGATAACGATTTCAGGAGGAGAAGGAGCATTAACATGCAAGTTCCTCCCAAGCCTCAAGATCTGGCTGAAATTGAAGCCTCCCTTCATTGAGAAATCTCGCAAGAGTCCGACCTCCGGACCATCAATTGTTAATTGTATGGTGCTGCGAGAGCTTTGGCTGATTTAAATCGAATGCTCAAACCGACGATGGATCAAAACAGCAAAAGACGCTTACTTCAACTGAACAAGAAGATTAGATGGGAAGACCGAATGTTCATTGTGTGATTGACTAAATAACATCTGGTAGACCGTTCACGGAAAAGGTTCGAAAGTTCGCCCAAGAACTGAGGATCTTGAATCACACACTAAACAAGTCAAAGCTGCAGACAATCAAGCAGCATATTGTTGACAAAATACGGCTGTTATCTGACGCAAGTAGGAGAATACAGAAGAGGGAGAGATGAATCAGGGAGAATCAAAAGTTTCTCGCTGATCCATCTCGGCTGTTCAGTAATCACCATGTTTCTGTCAAAATCCACCCAAGCCCAACGAGGTAGAGACAACCTCGTAAAATCTTAGGAAGAATGTCCATCAATCACTGCCGAAGAGGTGAAAAAAGCATTTCGAGGAACGAAGAACTTTTCCGGTCGCTCATTCCGCAGCGGCTGGTGTTAGGATGAACTATACTCCTACTGAAAAAGGCAACTTGTCCAACCCAGAGAATTACAGGCCAACAACTTTCTTGAACATACTATATAAGATATTTACAGCTGTCCTAAACAAAAGGATTGTTCGGCGAATTGAGCCTGTGTGCCGTGAGATGTACAAACAACGTGGCTCAAGAAAAGGTGTAGCAGGCTGTCGAGAGAATCTGCTAATTGGCAGGTGAGTCTGTAAAGACGCTGCAGCCCATGACCACGTCCTGGCAATGGCCTGGATTAACTACCGAAAAGCTTTCGATTCAACCTCTCATAGACTTATCATCTGTCTGTTGGAAAGCTTGAAGGTGCATCCACACATAGTGAGATGCATAGAGAGATTAATGCATCTTTGGAAAACTAGATTTACTATCTCATCTGGAAATTATCGTGTCACAACAAACAACGTCAACTTCGAGAGGGGCGTCTTTCAGGGTGATACCATGAGCCCTTTGCTTTTTTGCATGACGCTTCTGCCTCTATCTCTCGCACTACGAAATTCTTCTGGATACCTCTCTGGCGACACTTACCAGCGCGAGCATAAGGTCACTCATGTCTTTTATATGGATGACCTGAAGCTCTATGCCTCTGGTAAAGGCAAACTTCAAACTGCCATGAATATCGTCAAGAAGTAAACAGGAGAGATTGGGATGGACTTTGGATTAGATAAATGTGCCAAAACTGATCTGAAGAACGGAAAGAATGTTGGCGTTCCCGAGGACTCTGAGCTTGTGGATATATCTGTTATCAGACATCTTAACACTCAAGGGTCCCATACATACCTAGGCGTGCCTCAAAGCCGCATCAGGACGTAACTTTAGTAAAGGAGTCTCTCCGAAGCAGATACAAGCATCTTCTTAGACAAATTTGGTCTTCCAATCTGTCAGCGTTGAACAAGATATCTGCGACTAACATGCTTGCCGTCCCGGCGCTACTATACTCGTTTGGGTTGGTTCAATGGGCGAAGAACGAACTTAAGGCCCTGGATGTCACCACACGTAAGATCATGCATATGCATAAAAGCTTGCATATCAATTCGTCAGTTCCGCGATTATACATTTCACGCCGTCAAGGTGGACGCGGACTTCTGAATATCCAGTGTCTTCATAACCAAATTGTTCTAAGTACAGCTTATATCCTAGCCAATGGCAGAGATCCTCTTCTAAAAATTGTCAGGAACCACGAGATGATTGGTAAAGGAGCGTTCCTTTACAAAGCCGCGGAGCAAGCGGCCGAGATCCTTGGCCTGCTTTTTAACATCAGAAGTGAGGAAAGTGCATTACTCCATCTAGATGCTTCACTTCTGAAAGCCG
>CAKNWU010139189.1:1959-17595 GCA_932072015.1 Andricus quercustozae | reverse complement strand
GGAAGTTAACCAATAAGACCATTAAAAACAACCTTCGCTTTTCTTATCTGATTGTTAGAAGCGATTCAAGAACTCAAGGTCATTGTAACATTAAAAATATTACCAATTTATTTTTCAATTTTTTCCGAAATAAAGTATTTAAAGTAGACTTTTTTTATCAATGTAAAGAATTGGTAAATTTTTATTGAAACATACCATTTTTTTATATCATGCAAGGACCCTATTATAGCACTTTACTTCTTTAGGTTTTAAATTATTATTCATTTTTTATTTTAGATGAAATATGACACTCAATTACGATTGAAAACATTCTACCAGGTAAATAGTATAAGATCAATTTTCTAGATGCTTTTAAAGTTCAAAAACTTTCAATTATCAAACTATTGAAGCCACGTAATTCTTTCGGTTTACCCAGGTCTGCTTTTAGGAACTTTAATCGACATAGTAAATAGAATATCCTCGGTCGACGAATCTCGCAAAGACTGTAGATACATAGGCGTATATATACATCTATCTAAACACTTGACTTTTTTAAGTGCAAATAATTAATGTAATTAGTAATACCTACGACACATGGAACATCTTCAAAAATTAGGTTGCCTGAAACTGAGTCACGAGGAGTTTGGTAGCTTTGGCTATGTCGTAAGCACAAGAGCGGACTTGTTGCAGACAACGATCCATGTGATCAGGGTCGCTTGTACATCGCTGCAGACCAGCACATTCGGCTTGAAGTCTTCCGGTATTACCATTTAGTTGTCGTAAAGCTGATCTAACATTTTCATCCACCGGGTTCTGCAATCATGAAAATCATACGTAACCTTAGATATCGATTTTAGTGGCACAATAGGCTTTATAGCTTGAGCGCCAGAAGAGCTCATCAAGGGCTCCTCGCCCTTCCTAAAACTAACTAACTAACTAGATATCGATTTTAACTAGTCTTGTCATCTAAAAATTATAAACCATTTTGGTTCAGCCTATGTTGATCAAAAACTGTCATTCTATCGAGAAAAAAAAACGATCTCACTATCCTGGTCAACAACATAATATCAAAACTCAGTTATTGAATAATGAAATCTGGGTGGTTAGAATCGTTACTATCGCTGCCATCCCTCCACTGCATTTTGGTTCAACGAGCGTGAAGAGACAACAAAGTATGATGTGTAAGAGAGAGAAATACTTTGGTAAAATTCATTTAATATAGGTGGCGATATGAGCACGCTAGACTTCTCGTTGAAAACATCAACTTACAATTTTGTTAGGAATTTCTCTTTCTATCTTTATCAAACTCGCTCTGTCTCAAGCGTTATAAAAATACGGAGGCACGCACAAATCGAGCTCTTTTTTTAACTTTGACGTGACACCGTGCTTACTGAGCCCTCATTTGTAACTGTTCGAGAACACCGCCTGACACTGCTAAAAACGCGTACTTATTATTAATAGTTAATTAAACAATTAAAAGATGCTGAGATTTCCACTGATGCAAATTCATCTGTCCTCTGAAAGAACATCTTGACCCGACTTAAGTTGTTTTTGCATTGTTATAAACAATTGTAAAAACTGTCATTAAAAATTTTTTAATTTTTAAACTTTCCTGCATCACCTACGCACAAAGTGATTAATCTCCATAGAAAAATGTAATAACATAGTCTTTAATAAGGGTTCTCCGCAAAAACAACTGACAACTCTCTTTACGTAATTGTTTATGAAAACCTATGAAAATTATGGAACTTTAATTTTTTGCCCCACTTTATGGAGATATATTATGCGGTAAAACTGTTGCTAACCTGTAACTTGACATTTTCTCCATATTCACAATTACCGACTTATGTTTTTCTTGAAGCGAACGGCTTAATTCCTTTTATACGAGCCCAGTTTTGTTGGTTAGAATAGCGAATGATGAAACTCGAATAGTTGTCAACACACAAAAATTGAATAGTCAGACTGAACGTGTTCACTATCCATTAACAAATGTAGATGACCAACTAGCAATGTCAACAAACTCGAAATTATTTATTACACGAGATCTCATGAATGGTTGTTTACAATATCCACAATTGCGAAAGAGGATCCCGTCCTAAAACTGCCTATATTACTCCAGATGATTCGGGAGTGTTTATGTGTATGTTAGGAAATCGAATTAACTTAGAAAATTGATCACGAGCAATATTAAATAGAGAGGAGGCGAGGGGAAGAGCTTCAACGAATGGACAATGAATTAATAATTAATATAAGGAATATTCAAGATAAGCGTTAAATTGAGCTCGATGACTTCACGTGGACATTTACGCTGTCATCTTCCATAGATCATAAATAGTTTACCGTACAAACGTTAATATTCCTTAGAGAACGCGCTCCGTAAAACTATCTCATTATACTCAGTTTAAGCACACTACTCTCATTCTCACGCAAGTCCCTAAAGTTCGCCCTTCAGCCTAACTGTAGGGCTGCCGCTCAGAACTATTAATATTTAAAACTCGAACATTCGGCCATCCTTGTAGAAAACTTATCCTCGAGTTAATAAATCCTACGCACTAAATTAATGATCACTAACAATATCTATTCGGACTCTGGATATCGTTTTGGATAACGCCTATTACGTTTAGTTCGTCCTTAGACATCTTCGTTATCTGACGATTCTGCTGAATCGTTCTGAAGCGGGGTCACGATTATGTTTTAAATTAGAATCTATTTGCTGCTCTGCTGAGTTTTCAACCTCTTCTTCTAATTCCTCGCCTTCAATTACACTCGTGTTTTCTGCCAATGGCGCTCACCAAAATTTGAGGTGGCTCGCATGAGCAGTAGAAGCCTATCAACGCCCTTTTGGATCTACACGAAAGGCAGCTACTGCGCAAGTTTGTCCTGGATAAATTGCAGTGACTTCGGGAACATGATTCATGAAAACAATATCGCCCACTGCATATTTGATCAGAGTGACTCTGTTTTTACCGTATCTGATTTTATACTTTCCATGCTCTTTCAATATCCTCTGCCTCTTCTTGGAGTTCTAAAGGCTTGGTATTTCACACGTCATCACCTATCGTGAGTTGTCGTACTTCTCCTTCATTGTGTCGATTAACAAAGTCGAATAATAGTTGAAACTGACTTATTCTGAGAATTATTCCGTTTAATTTCCTACAACTTCTTGTTACAATATCTCCCTTTTTCGCCTTTGACGCTGGTTGTAAGTGCAGGGATTAACATGTTATGCATTCTAGAGTGTGCTGAAAAACTCTTTTTTCGAGTAGCGAATTCTAACAGAGGGTAAAAGTTGTATTTGCCTAAAAGTAATAAGCCCTTCAAATTTCAATTCGACCAAATAATATTTTTTGATCTGCCATTACTGGACGTCAACTCGGTTCGGTCCTATTGCCACTCCCAAATGAACCACGGCCTCCATCCGAGAGAGCCTATTGTGGATGACCCAACGGTTACATAACCGTTGAGTCAATGTGCACCCGGAATATGCTCATAAAACGCCTCAGTATTTAAGCGATCAGGTATCTTTTTTGCGCGAAAACAGATATGAAGCTCTTTATCAGCAAGAAGTGCAACATCCTCCAGCGAACATACCACCCGTTTCAGCAAGACCACCTTTGCAGACAGCGCATAATGCCAACATGAGAAGTAGGACATATATCCACCAAAAAGTCTTTCTCAGGATGGCCAAATTAGCTGAAGCTAATACTGCTCTCCCCGATTTGCTCCTCGAAGATGTTAAACTCTGAAATCTAAACTGTGTAGTTTACGAGAAGTCGGTCTCCCTGCTTAGAGACAATAGAAGTAACGATACTTCAGTACGCCTGAGCAAGACTCGCGAGCGTATTGCACAGCTTCAGTTTAAAATTGAAACTGCGAGGCGGCTTGCATCAAATATTCAGTGCGTGATTAGCTACATAACATCAAATAAAAAAATTCACTCCAAAAGTAAGGGCAATTGCTGGAAATTTAAGGAAAGCAAATGACACGCTGAACAAGTGTAAACTGTTGACCATCAAGCAGCACTGGACGCAAAAATTAAGATCTCTTTCAACAGCGAAACGCCTTGAACTACCAGTAAAGTGGATTCAGGAAAATTCCACCTTTTCTACTCATGCTTTCCGTCTGTCAATAAAACGTCATGTGCCAATAAAAATCCACCTAGTCCAGAAGAGATTCAAGTCTTCTGGGAGCAAGTATATGGAGATACTTAACAGCTAAATGGTTACAAGGTCCAGAGGAAGAGTGTCCCCTGATTACTGCTGAAGAAGTGAAGAAATTTATCGCTAGAACTAAGAACTTTTCAGCGCCAAGGCCAGATAAAATCAACACCTTTTGGTGTAAGAAGTTCACTTCTACGCACTAACATCTAGCACGTATATTTTCTACTTTCTTAAACGGAGAGCAACCCGTCCCACAGTAGCTAGTGGAAGGACGCAGGGTATTGATCCCTAAGACCGAAGGTTTGTCAAGTCCAAAGAACTACAGGCATAGTTTGTTTAAACACCAGCTGCAAGCTATTCACTGGCATCCTCAAACAGAGAATATGAACATCTATCCAGCCGGTATGGAGTGCAATAGTCGAACAACGTGGATGCAAGAGAGGGCTGGCAGGTTGCAGGGAAAACCTGCTAATAGACAAGTGTATTACCCAGGACTCGATCAGATATCGATGCAATCTGCCCATGGTTTGGATTGACTACCGTAAGGCATTCAATAACACGAACCATGAGCTACTTATTGAGCTCCTTGAGTGCCTGGAGGTCCATCCCAAAAAAAGTCAGATGCATAAATAGCTCATGCTCCTGTGGCGGACAAGATTTCTCATAACATCTAACAAAAGACAAGTGACTACCAGCCATATCACATATAAGAGGGGGTTCTTCCAAGAGTACTCTCTAAGTCCGATACTTTTCTTCATCTCCCTCTTGCCTCTATCAATTGTGCTCCGAGGCAAAAGCTCTGGCCCATCGAACAGAAGAGAATATAAGGTCAACCATCTTTCATACATGGACGACCTTAAACTCTTTGCTTCCTCGAAAGAGGACCTTCACATCCTTGAGGAAGCGGTAAATAAGTACTATAAAGCGATTGGCATGAGTTTCGGACTGGACACGTGTGCCTGCGTCCACCTACACCAAGTAAGCCTAGAAACTACATCATCGCGTGAAGATCAAGATGTTCAAATCATAGGCGGAAATACCATTCAATATCTTGGTAATGGAGAAACATATACATATCTTGGAATACCGCAAGCGGAATCCCAAAATGTGCGTGTGTTAAAATCGGCTCTTGAAAAAGGGTATCGCCAAATTCTCAGAAAAATGTGGGCTTCCGAATTATCTGGAAAGAATAAGATCCGGGCGACCAATATTCTGGCCATTCCTATAATACCATACAAGTTTGGTGCAGTAAAATGGAACGTCGATGAGTTGAAGCAAGTTGACAGACGAATATGCAAGATATTCACAATGCATCAAAGATCCTCCTAGATCTTCCTTACCTCGAATATACCTCCCTCGAGATAAAGGGGGTAGAGGTTTGCTAAGCTTAGAATGTTTTCATCGAAAAACGGTTCTGGCTACAGCCTGCTAATTCCAAAATAGCACAGATTCTCTAATGCGAATCGTACATCAACATGAAGCCGTCAATGCTGCGGCGTTTCTATACCATGCCGCAGAGGAGGTTGGCCTTCCATTTGATTCCAGCGACACTACACATGGCCTAGCATCAATAACACCATTGGTGCTCAAAATTCGTGTACAGGAAGCAGAACATACACTTCTTCTGAGAGAGCTTGCTGACAAGCCCCTAAATGTTAAATCCTACTGGCATCATACGTAGAAAAGAGCTCTCGATAAGTCTGTCCAACATGTTTCTCAAGTCTGCCGGATTGAGATCGGAGACTGAGGAATTTATTTTTGACTGTCAAGACGGCGTTATAGACACCTTAGTTTACCGCGAGCGCATAATGAATGTACCTGTAGACGATACCAACTGCCGAGCGTGAAAGCAAGAGCCAGAAACATTTGGACATGTTTTGAGTGGATTCTCAAAGTATGCACAGTACGGGTACATAGAGAGACACAATGCGGCCCTTAAAGTGTTATATTACCACTTTAAGCCCTTCTATGGTGTTGATCTATTGCCCGTTCTTCCATACGCCGCTTCACAAAAAATGGCACTGTGGTCGCGTTAAAATCGTGGTTATGTTGATCCACTACATCGAACGCGACAGCAGTTCTTTCCGTGTAGGTGCTGAAATTCGTCACTCTAAACGAAAAAACAAAATAAACAATTTCATCTGCTTGCGCAACGACATTAAACGTCAACATACGGAAAATTCGTTTATTTCTCAGTATTTTAAGGCTGAAAATGTTTTTTAATGGTCAGGATACACGGCAAAAGTTGTATGTTGTATCGGTGTATGCACATGTGCAGTATAAACCCAATACAAAATTATCTTACATTCTCGCAATAATGTTAAATTAATAAGTATTGGTAGAAAGTACGATAAGTAGCAGAACTCTGGTTTGTTTGGAGCAAGCTTACATTTTGAATAAGGCAACTTCTAAATTGAACTGAGATTTAGAAAATTTGATGTATCTCGTTTTTTTTCAGCAAGGCAAGCTACTCCAAGAAAAGTAAGTAATTTAGGGATTTCCACACGAAATTTTGATCCTATGTAGAGACTACGCAGATCTCAGTAATTAGACCGCTTGTGTCATAACAGAACCCCCTTTTTATCAAGATCAATGTTACAAGACGATTAAGATTCAATCGCAAAGGAAAATATTGATAACCTTGATTCCAGCATGTCATACCCGCCAAGCTGTTGAAAGGTGCGTAAATGAGGTAAATCCAGCATCTAATCAAGTACTTTCTTCCGAAACAATAGATAGTTATCAGAGCATGTTTCCAGAATTGTAAATTATAGGAAATTAGCCTATGGAAATAAAACTAGAAATATAATTTAACCAAACTTGTGCTTTCATTATTCAAACAGCACTTCAGAAGGCACGTCTATCTTGTATCGAATTATGATCTAGACTAACCAGCAATTACTCATTCACACCAGCACTCTCAGCGACAAAGATATTAGACCTGTTCAGTCCTGGTCTAGATCGTATAAACAAATGCCTTCATAAAGCCACACATACCGTTCTCGAAATATAATAGATTACTTTTTGGATTACTCACATATTCTATGAATTACACCAACACGCTTCCTCAAAATTAAATCGACTATATCCAACATAAAATCAGTAAATGACATCTTAACAATACAATGCCTTTCCTTATATTATATTTAGTATAAGAATATAATATATACAAAAGTTACAATCGCAGTAATTTTATTCCAGACCCAAACTACTTCTAAATTCCAGGAATTTGACTGATGATAGTTGATTAGTAAGATATCAGCCAGTTGATTACCTGCAGATATATGATTTAGTTATATTCTTTTCAACTATTTCTCTACATAAATGATATCTGTCATCAATATGCTTTGAACTTTTATGACAAGTCGGATTATTTGCAATGCTTATCCAACCATTATTGACTTTATAAATTATTGCTGGTTTTTTAATATTTCAATTTAAACTGATTGATAAAGGTTTAAGCCACATTGCTTCTCTGACAGTTTCAAAAAAGTTACATATTACACTTCAGTAGATGAAGCTGCTACCGATAACTGTCTTTTTATACACCAGCAAATTGTATATCGCTCGACTAACTTAAATAAACAGCCCATTGTACTTTATCTGCCTTTTTCGTTATTTCCACCACAATCAGAATCAACATATCCAATCAGAAGATCATTATAATTGCCTTGCATATAGGTCAATTTAATATATATTGAACCTTTGAGACATCTATGTACCCTTTTCAGACATTTCCATAATTCCTTATTATTTTTAGTCTAGTATCTGCTCAAAATATTAACAGCTGTACTTAGATCAGCTCGCGTACGTAAGATTACGTACACTAAACATCTGCATATTAAATGAAGCATATTAAATTTACTTAAAATTGTTTTGATGTATGCACTCCGATTCAAGATTATTATTTTCACTTCTTTCAACTCCAATTACCAAAAACAGTTTAATATCTTTTATTTGTAGCCACCATGTTTTGAGCCTATAATGCCCCCTGAAAAGTGAGCGTTAGATAGCCCTTTACCGAACGGTGTCAGCTGCTGACAGATTATTAGTTCAAAACGCCGCCACACTGTCTGATTACTAGTTCTACAAATAGCGACTTCATAACGCACAATGTATTCTCTAACCATGCTGTTGACACACACAATACTCTAGCTCGGACGGAATCATTTTCAAATTTCGCACCCTGCGAAATAACCAATCACAGCTAAGCAGATGACTGCCACGTAGTCGTATGCTTCCACAGTCAAATATATTATAAACACGAAGATTCACTTTTCGGACGCCCTGAAGTCTCATAACATACCGTTTTCGAATAAAATATCATACATCACTCATAGGGTTGGACAGGTACTTACGTGAAGCTCAATGTTCGCCAGGACGACCTGAAAACCCTGGCTTTCGGCTATAGTTTTACAACTCGTAATATAATATACTATTAAATCTGGCATATAAAATTTGTCCATTAATCCGTTTTAAAATCTATTCATTGTTTCAATATTAGCAGTGGAAATTACAAGATCATTCACATAAAGTATTGCATAGATATTTTTAAATACATATCCTCTATACAAAATGTAAATACAAAGTCGAACAGAAGAATTTTTTTAAATGTTAGAAGAAGTACTTTTTCGAACATTTCAAAGCAACACCCTGCTGCTTGTTTTAACCCATATATTATTTTGTTCAATTTACAAGCTTGATGAGCTTTGCATACAACTCCCTCAGGAACACTCATATATATTTCCTGTTTTACTATTCCGTTTAAAAAGGCAGTTTGTACATCCATATGATGAACCAACAAATTAAATTGCTTTGAAAAAGCTATTATAAATCTAAAACTTGGAATTTGAGCAACTGGCGCAAAAGTTTCATTATAATCTGTCAAATACTCTTGACTAAAGCTACGGGAACAACCGGAGCTTTATGTTTCAATAAGCTTCCAAATTCATCATTTTTAAAAGTAAATACCCATTTATAATCGACAATGTTTTTATTTGCAGGCTCTGAGACTGAGGTCCAAGATTTATTAAATAATATTGAATTAATTTCATCTTTATTACCTTGCTCACATTGGGATTTACTTTATTACTATTTCTAATTTCTCGACAAGCAGTAGGAACTTTGTAAACTATTGATTGAGCGCAAATGAGATAATCATCTAGTGTGTTATCTTCATTATAAGATTTAGGAGGTTGATGCTTGATCCTATCACTCCTTCTAGGTTCAAAAAATTCGTCTGCTTTGCTTCTATTTTCTTGGGATGAAGACTCTGTGTACATACGTGTATAAATTACAGATTTATTATATTTCCTTTGATTACCTCTACTACTGATATTAACCCTACCTCAGGTACAAGGTCAGGTACATCAGTTTCATTTTGGGAGTTTTCAGAGTTAATCCCTTCAGATTTCATCTTCTATCTAGATTCTAACAAATTTATCTCATAAAAAAAACATCTTTTACTACAAAAATTTTTTCAGTTTCCACACCCCACACTTTGTAATCATTAGGTTCATATCTAACCAGAATACCTTTCCCAGACTTTTCTTAAAATTTGATTTTTCTAGTTTTATTATGGACGTAAACGGTAGAACTGAAAAACTTGAATTATTTTATTTGAGGATTTTTACCATGCCACAATTTATATGGTGTTTTGTTTACTCTCATGGCTTAAATGGGCATTAAATTATTTACGTAAATAGCAGTAAGGAGCGCTTCACCCCAGAAATATTTTTCTAAGCTCGGATCAGAAATCATTGCACGAACTTTTTCTGTTATCGTTCTTACCCTTTGCTCTGAGACATCATTTAATTGAGGGGTTCATGAAACTTTCATTCGACAAATATTCCCTTCCATTATCGCAATTTAAATAAACAACTTTTAAGTTAAAATGAGTTTCACACTTTACTATGAAATCTTTAAAAACTGAAAAGACACCTGATTTATATGTAATCAGATACGAAACAAAATAGTGAGTGAACTCATCAACAAACAAAACAAAATAATTTTTATTGTCATTTGTTGTAGGAGTGATTGGACCGCAGACATCAAAATAAACAATAAATAGTGGTCTTTTCACATAGCTTTTATCTTTAATATTTTCAAAAGGTAACCGGACTTGCTGGCCATTTATGTACGCTTCGCATAAATTATCATTACGTGTAACTTTATCAATCTGACCAATATCATTGATCATTTGCTTATTTTTCAACTCTATGAATTTACTTTTTCTAATGTGGCCAAAACGCTGATCCCACATATTATAATTATCTCTTTCAGTACTGAGTATTTGAGTGTAAATTGTTTGTCCTAATTTTAAAATCAACAACTGTTAGATGGTTCAGAGACTTACGAATAATTATAATCTTATCACCTTTTCTTATTTCAACACCATTTTGAGCAAAGGCGATTGTCATCCCCTCCTGTTGCATTTTTCTAACAGAGAGTAAATGGTGGGGAACCTACGGACTGTAAAGGCCATCCTAAGAAACTTTACTAATTGATGTTATTAATTCTTAGGAACGCCCTTGACGCCTTTGTTGCTGATAATATGGATGACGCCCTTCTTTTCTGCAGTTATAAAAGTTCCGTTCTTCGCTACGGAAATTTTTAGTGAAATGAAGTTGCTGAACAATTCTTCCTTGTTGATAAGGTGATAAGATGCTCCAGAATCCAAAATAAATATTTCCTTGTCTCCATTTTAAGGATCATAATCTCCAGTTATGAAGACAAAAACGGAAGTATTGGCAATATTCGATGTCGATGTTTGAGTTATTTGAACAGCTTGAACTGTTTTTTGTCTTTCATATTACAAGCCCTTTTTACATTCTCATTCACGAGAGTGTAATGTAATCGTCTAAATTTTCGATCTCTAGTTTTTAACGGATCTTTACGTTTCGGCACTCACAGTGCCCGAAAAATCATAAAATTTTGTCGTTTTCTGTCTGTATGCATTTCTGTTTGTATCTATGCCTGTTTGTATCTATGTTCTATGGTTACCTGAATGTTGTACCCATGCTGACTTTTGAAGGATTTCTTCAATCAACTCAGCCTTTGACAAGTCTTTTAAGGGTCGCAAAATAAAAGTAAGGTTCGTAAATCAGATATTTCCAACAAAAATTAAACAATTTTGAGTATTTTTAAAATTTGAAATTTTTTTTAAGTTTCACAAATCTATGTAAAAGTTTCTAAAAAATGGGAAAAGGATTTGCAAATCATTCTAATGGAATTTTTAAGTTTGATCAAAATAAAAAAAGTTACATACTTTTCCTAATTTTTCAAATTTTCAAAAAATAGAAAACATTTTTCTGATAGATTAAGAAATTACATTCGAAATTTTTACTAGACATCAAATATATTTTGAAACTATCCCAATTAAATTTTTCGATAGACCAAAATTCAAAGAGTTAGAGGTTTTTCAAAATTTGAATAAAATTTTTGTTACGAGGTTTAGAAATTGTTGCCAAAGTTTCTGGTACGCGATAAAAAGACTTGCAAATTATCCTAATGCAATTTTTAATTTCGACAACAATTAAAAAAGTTATATGCTTTTCAACATTTTGAAAATTTTCAAGAAATAGAAAAAAAAATTTTTTCATAGATTAAGAAATATCAATGAACATTTCTACTAGATATAAAGTATATTTCGAAACTATTCACATGAGACTTCCGTTTCTGGCATGAAAGTGTGAGATAGCGGTGAATTTTTTATGCTGAGATTTTCTGGTATTTGTATTTGATGAAATTTAAAGTGAATGGATTGTGGAAGTGTGTAGAAGGGTTTGTTTGTGAGGGATTGATTGAGAGATTGACAAGGGGGTGAGGATATTTTTGGGGATCAAGACAGATTTTTGTGGAAGATGAGTTTAGCTTGGTTGGAGGTTTGTGACAGGGTGGTAGGACCCGCTTGGTCGTGGCAGGGCGGGGTAAAGAGGGAGAAAGGCAAGGCAGGTACACGTAACGATAGATACAGACAGAGAATGATAGAAGCCGGATCACTTGAATTGGATTAATGGCTTGTAGAGCGAGTACCAGCAAGGAAAAAAAGAGATTTAGATCAGAAAGTTTTCAGTACTTCGAAAGGGTAGAACAAAGAAAGTAGGGCAACGGGAAAGTATAGGAAAATGGTAGAAAAGGAGAAATTGAGAGCGAAGAGCGCAGGATCGATTGAGGCATTCATCAAAAGGAAGAGAGGGAGAGGGTAAACAGTGAAGGCAAGGAAGATATAGGGTCAAGCTTAAAAAAATCAAAAAAGGTTTTGATTGCCGCCGGAAAAACATAGTTTTGTAGAGAAGGATGAGAACAATAAAGATACAGAAAGAAACATAGCTGAGGCTAGAGATCCGATGGAAGAGGAGAGAATAAAAGAAACGCGCGAAATGAAGATAGAAGTAATGGGGATATATGAAGAAAATCAGGAGAAAAGCGGCGAGAAAATAAAAAAAAATTAGACAGGAAATGGCCGAACTTAGGAGAGAAATGAGGAAATGGAAAGAAGTTAGGGAAAAGCTAGAGAAAAGGATGCAGACGTTGGAACGAAGACTAGAAAAGCAGGAAGAGACTAATAAAAAGTTAGAGGAGTTGGAAGGTAGGATAAAAACAGAAAGCTTAAACCGGGAGGTTGGAGGTTGAGAGAGTGGGAATAAGGAGAAGGAAAAGCTGAGCAAAATATAAGAAAGAATAGAACAGAAAGAAAGAGAAGAAAGAAAAAGAAACATAGTGATAAAGGGTGTAAGATCTGAGGGGAAGGAGCTGAAAGAAAGAGGGGAAGGAGCTGAAAGAAGGAGAGGAAGAAGTACCAAAAAGGATTGATGCTAAGGTACAGATAGTGGAAGTGCGAAGTGTAGGAAGGGAAGAGCGATGAGGGGAGAGAATGGTACGGGTGACACTAAAGAAATGCGAACATAAGAGGGCAGGCAAGAATTAGTAAAAAAATTAGCTGTCGGGAAACTTGGAGAGAAATGAACGGGAGATATAGAAATAAGAAATAGTAGGTAACATTAAGAGACGAGAAACGGGAGTCGGGAAGATTGGAAGATATGCTACTGGAATATAGCAGGCTTAAAAAGAAAGGATAGGGATTTTATGAGAAATTGGAAAAGGGCTGGGCAACAGTAAGGGGAAGATTACCAAGAGGTTTCAAATGGCAAGTTCAAAATGCGAAGAGGAAGAATAAAATGGTTACGGGACTAAGGAACGAATGTATAACCGAGAAGGGTGAAAAAGAGTTCAAAGAACAAAGAGAAGGATTAATAGTAGAAAAGATATATATATATATATATGGGAGGAGAGAGGTGGAAGATTGTGGGGATTTATTTGAACAGTGTTATGCAGGAGAAATCAGAGGAGATGAGAGAACTGATGGAAGAAAGTAAACAAGAGATTAGGCTTATAATAGGAGGAGATCTTAATGCGATAACAGGAGAGAGAGGAAGGGAATGGTGTGGACAGCGAGGAAGAAAATCTAAAGGAGACGGGATGGTTTATCCTAAACGAAAATATAGAGGGGAAATTACATAGATTCGGATCACATTCACATAATAGTGATATTAGAAGGATAAAGGAGTAATAACAATAAGGCTAAAAAGGAAACAAAAGTAAAAAAAAGCAGGAAGAGGGGATTGGTCAATGGAATGTAAAGAACAGTTTAAGGAAAAGGTCAGGAATTTAAAAATGGGGGAACTTAATGTAAACGGGGAGATGGAAATAATGATAGGAGAAATACGAAGAGTATTACAGTGCACAAGCAAAAAAGAAGTTAGTGAAGAAGGGGATAGAAGTGGATGGGATGAGGAATGTTAACAAAAGAAGGAAGTGAGAATGGAATTAAGAAAATGGAGAAAAGGGACAAAGTAGTGGTGAAGAACATAGGAGAAAAAAGGAGTATACTGAGTAGTGTGAAAAAAATAAGAAAATAAAAGGTTTGAAGAATAGGCGGAGAAGGCTAGGGCGGAGAGAGAATAAGAAAAAGAGTAAATCAGGATATTGAGATGGTAGAATGGAAAAAAATATTTTATGGAATTACTAGGAGGGGTAGAGAGGTAAGTTAGAAAAAGAGGAAAATAGGGTAGGGAAACAGATGAGGAGGGGGACATTACCAGGGAGGAAATAATCAAGATATCAGGGATAATGAAAGATGGAAAGGCACCTGGTATAGATGAGATTTCAAATGAAGTCTGCAAATATGGGGGGACAGACTTAAAGGAATGGGCATGGATAATGTGCAATACAGTATGGAGAGGAGAAGGGTGGCCCGAGTTATGGAAGGAAGGAGTAGTGGTACCCACAGTGAAGAAAGGCAAAGGGGAGGAGGTTAAAGATTATAGAGGAGTGACGGGCTTAATTACAGGATTAGAGAAATACTTAAGATAGGAAAAATTTGATTTTAAATGTAGAAAAGACAAAGATAATGAGGTTTAGGAAAGGAGGGGGAAGAAAGAAAGAATAGATGGGGAGACGGAAGGAAATAAAGTTTGGAGTAAAAGAGTTTGAATATCTGGGATATACCTTGCAAACAAATGGTGATCATAGAGCTCATATAAGAGAAAGGATAAAAAAGCAGCAGGAGTAATGAAACAGATATGAGGAATAGGAAAAAGGTAAAACAAAATTGGAGAATGTGGCTACTTTATACTCTGGTGTGGCCGGTATTAGATCACGGAGCAGTGATATGGGGATGCAAAGAAAGGAAAGAGATTGAGAGTTTCCAAGAAAGGTATATAAGGTTAACGTTAGGGACAGACTGAGGACGCCGGGATATATGGTGAGAGAAGAAGCGCAAAAGGTTAAATTAAGTACTAGAGCGTGAAATAGGGCAGGGCAATTTGAGATGAAGCTAAGATAAGGAAAGGGAGGGGAGTTAACGAGAAAGTGTTTCATAGAGGTAGAAGAAGGGAGGGAGAGCGATAGAATTAACGAGATGGGAAGGAGAAAGGAGGGAATTCTATAATGCTAGAGATATAGAAGACGGGACTGGACTAAACTATGAAAAATTGGAAAAAAGGGAGAGGTAAATACAATTAATAGATAGATGGGGGATGATTGAGGAATCAAAACATAAGAAATGGTATAAGATGATAAAAAAGGAAGGAGTACCAAAGTATTTAGATAAGGGATGGGGATAGAGAAGATGGACAAGAATAGAAAGATTTAGATTGGAAAACGAGGTAAGGGAAGGGATTTATTAGAAAAAGAAAGAGAACAGAAAGTGTAGAATCTGTGAATGGGAATAGGAAATATGGGAGAATGTATGGGAAAGATATAGGAGAGGAATGGACGATAAAGGAGACTGATAAGAGAATGTGGTAAAGATTCTAGGGGAGGATGGATTCGGGGCAGAGTGGATGAAGGAGTTGGAGGGATCTAGAGGAGCGAATGAGAAAGAATGGATGTTGAAAAAATGGCAACATGGAGTAGTATTAGTAGATAAAATGCGGTTGCATTCTCGCTTGCAGTCTCGCTTTCGACTGCTTGCTCACTCGTTCGCTAACGCGTC
>CAKNWU010139183.1:1790-23250 GCA_932072015.1 Andricus quercustozae | reverse complement strand
CGTTTTTTTTTTGTCTTGCGACTGACCCTAACCCCTTAACTGTTTTAGAAATGCGCATTCAAAACTAGGATTTAAAATTTAAATTAAAAAATATTAAAGCTGATATGAATATATTAAAAAAAAACTTATTAGTAGTGTAGCATTATGCGATTTTAGCTAGGATAAAAAATAAGAATTTCAAAAGATAAATATTTGTAAAAATGCGGAAAATCCCAATTATCATGATTTATTTGATATTTATAGGCATGATAAAGTAACATCGAGCGCTAACCGACATTTTACAAAAAACATTATGCAAAAATAGTGACCATGATTTACTGTTATTTTCGATCAAAATTAATAAATATATGTGTAATATAAGTAATATTTGAAATCCCTAATTTCAAAATGAATTGCAATTTTTAATTTTTAATTTTTAGGGACAAAATTCAAGGAAACAATAATTTTACGGCATTATGTGATAAAAGTATTAAGTTAGCTTTGCCAGTGCGAGGTAAAAGAAATCGGTTAAATGTTCTTTTGAAGGTTAAGGCTTGTGCAACGTAAAATAGAAAATGAAAAAAAAATTAAATAGAATATCAATAATATTAAATAATTGCGTTGGCTTACCGTGCATTTCAGCTCAGGTAGAATATTGATGAGAGTGTGAGTGCCGTAACCCGAATTTTTAACGCATTAAATTAATAAAAAACCAGGAATTTAAAACAATGCGTTGTAGACAATAAAATACATTTCTGAAATTTGGCCTCGGCAGAGATAACGCCGGATCACCAAAAATGTGTCTTTCTAAAACCTTTATTCAAACTGTGTGCATATTTTAATTGTTGAAATAGGCCTACTTACTTCCTCATATGACACATAGTTTGCTCAATGACATATATACCTATTACGATACAGACCAATTAATTTCCTAATTACACTTTCTTTTTGCAGTATCACCTAGAGGTCCCAAACGAGAGCCAGTAATTTCCTATAATCTTGATGCTCTTTATTACGAAGGTCTTACACACATATATATCGAATTACCAGAAGAGCCTTTTAAAGTAGCAGTAGAGGATGAATGGATCATTGGAGTAGTCTTATTTGCAACTTTGTATCCGTTCCTAGTTCGTGAAAATCAGGAAGATATAAGATATGCGATACACTCAAAAACCCTCAACCATGTACGAATAGCAGAGAGAAGTCCTCTGCATAGTCGGTTCCACGAACCATACTCGATACGAAAAAACATTAAATGGGCGATGCGACTAGACATAGTCAATTATGGTAAACATGGGGATCATGGCAGTTCTAATAGGGTTGTAAATTATAGGCATCATGGCAGTCCTGGAAATCATGGAAATTATGGCCAACCATGCAATCCTGTCATTCCTGGAAATCATCAGAGTCCTACCCATTCTTTCCAAGATTCGTGTTGAAAAATAATTTTTTCAAATCTAAGGGTATGCACGCTTTTCGGTGCCAAACGCGTGAACGCGCATGTGCTGAAAACCCTTGTACAGGAACCACGGAGGATCATGTACATGTTCCTGTACACGAAACTGCACACGAATCTGTACAGGTAATCTTGACGGTTCCTGTGCAGGAATTTGGCGAAAGAAACTGTACATGATCCTGCAAAGAACCTGTATACAAGCTAACCTTTGAATGATCCTGTACAGGTTCCTTCACAGAGTCAATTGAGGTGTGGGTTGACGTACAGGAACATGTTCAGGATCCTATACATGAACCTGCGTAGGAACTAATCCGCGAGGGTTCGCTAGTGGCTTGGCTCTCTCGATGGTGAGTTGGATCTTCAAAGGAATAAAAGGAAGGCAATTTTATAGATGTAAGCGACATGACTTTTCGCGATGGCTTTCTGCAAAGGCTTTCTGTGAGGGATCCTATATAAGTTTCCATACAGGAACCTGCACCTCAATTTTCTTCGCAAAGGAACATGTACAGGAACCCGTACAGGATCATTCAAAGGTTCCTTTGTCGGTGCATATTCCTTTGCAGGATCATGTACAGTTTCCTTCGCCAAATTCCTACATAGGAACCGTCAAAATTACCTGTACAGGTTCGTGTGCAGGTTCGGGTACAGGAAAATGTGCAGGACCCTCCGAGGTTCCTGTACAGGAATTTCAAGCTGGGGACTGATCTGTGACGTTCTTTAAAGTAGTTTGGAATTACCAGAGGGCTATAAACAATTAAAATATTCTGAAAATTATAATTAGGTTACGTCACATAATTCTGGATTATATTAAATCACATCCACGACGTTAAAAAAAACATTATGTCTAATCTTGTCGCTCTAAATTGTGCGCTCTAAATTGTGAAAGACAATTAATTTCGAAGGTTGAATGAGATAGCGTCTAGTACATATATAGTAGAATATATTTAAAAATATTAATTAGTTAAACTGTCGCCGAAATTATGCATAACTGCGTTTCCTTTGATTTAAGAAAATGAATACCTTGATTGGTATTCTGTGTTTTAGTTTAGTGGTTTTCACTAACCTTATTGGTAAATATAAGATCTATAACTTAAAGTGCATTTTTGATTTTTACCTTAAAGCCATTCATCATAATTCGTTTTACTATATTTACAGAAAATACCATTTAACCTTTTTACCTTTCTTGTCGAATTGTAGTTTGTTACCAATTATATTTGCAATAATTAACACTAAACCCTTAATTCTATTTATCCGAATTGACATTATTCATAAGATTTATTTTCCCTGATTTAAATGTAACCGAATTTATTTTTTCACTAATTATCATACTTCTTCTCGATGAAATTTTTTCCAATGGCAGAAAAAATGTCTATTTGGACGAAGACTTTTATGAAATTTTAGGAAAATATCAATTAATTTCTAATGCGATTTTGTAATCGAAATAGGCTTTTTCCAAGCTTTAATTTCTATAAATTTCTACAAAAATGGACAATGTTAAAACTCGTTCGATTTTCGCCCCGCCCCGGAACGTTGTCTGGCTATTGAATTTGCTCTAATAGGCGTGTATTTGATGGTAATACATGTTTAAAACGGGCGTATTTTCGGGAAGTTGCTCCAGTTTGCCATACATGCGTAAAATCATACAAACCTTGTTTAACCGCTGAAGGTGGATTCTTGGAAATCGGTCGATTTTGGCCTATTTGGTGGCTAGTAAAAGATCCTCGGAAGAGTTCTGCATCGATTTGCTAAAAAAATGTACTTGAAACATTATGTTATACCAGACAACTATTCCCTAGTAGCAACATCTGTGTTTTATGACAGAGGCCAGAGTCCGACTCAGCATCTGCTCCCTCTAGTCGACCAGACTGGTGGGAGAAATGATCAGACCAGGCGATAAACAGAATCTGATGAATAAAGGAACCAAATTCTGGTATTCAGTTTAAACACTAGTAATTAATGTAGAAATTAATTAATGAAATTGAAAATCTAGCAATCGGAAATCTGAACGATTCATAAGTATCCCCAAACATGCCATAAGCTTATACAACAAGGGGTTATGTTTGTGATATGTCAGTGTGTCTCGCCTGAAATGTAGTGACGTCTCCGCAGAATACTCTCCTAGAAAGGGCTGAAATATAGTGTAAAACTATTACAGAAAGCTATTTAGTACCATTTTACGTAATTTTAATTTTTTCTTGTGTATATCATGACCAGTCTGGGCCAGGATCTGCTATACCAGACTCTAGCGCCAGAACAGCCTGCCAAAGCGGAACCAGCCGGGCGCCATGCTGCAAACATATTCTTCTTTTTCTGGGTCCCAGCTAGCGCCAGTCTGCAGTTATCTTGCTACTAGGGTTGTTACAATGAATTCAAACTTAGTGATTTGAAGGGCAAGTGTACGAGCTTCATAGCGTAGGTCGGAATCATTCTCGTCCTCGTCAGGAAGGGTTATCAAAGCTGTTCTTATGTTTTTAAAGTCATTCCTGAATGGCTTCACTCTATCTTTCCTACTCACCCAACGAGTAATACCTAGAGGTTTCAATGTCAAACACACGTGAGCACACAAAACTTCCTAACGTTGCGTTGATCCATAAAATAATACGTAAACGCGTTGAATGGTGCTAAAAATTGTAACAGATTCACTGCAGGATTTCGCTGCATCTACGATTACTAAGTTGGCCTCATAACATTTTTTTGAAAGAATTTGCACTTTTTCGTGTAGCTTTCTCAGTCAAGATTTTTCTTTTTCAATTCTGTACACTGGATAATTTTGTAGGCGCTAACGACATGTTTTCGATGAAAACAAAAATAAGTTTGTTTATCCTTCTCTTTACACCTTATAACTCTGACCAAGTTCAGTAGACTAATCAGAGACGAGACAGAACTGAACTGAGTACAGCTATGGCATTTTCATAAATTAGGTGTACTTAAATGTAAATTCAGGACTAAAGTCACCAATAGAAAGTCCGAAACTTGTTGCAAATTTTAAGGTGGGAACCTAATAGCAATTCCAGAAAATTCATCCATATGTACTTCATACCTAAGCACAATCATAAATATTGTCAAATCCTGTTATAAACCGTACAGTGCGATCCGTAATTTCGGCGCCCCCTTAGAGCTGCGCCCTGGGCGACAACCCGCTCGCCCAGCCCCAAGGTTGGAAAAAAAATTGATCAATTCCCCATCTTATTAACTTTAGAAAAATCTTTGACTGTTAGCTGGTCGACACTGCCCCTCCTTACCCTAAACTAATTTGTAAAACCTTTGCAAGCTATCCTAATTATTCTAATTAAATTATTGTAGTTTTCTCAGGTTTACAAAAATTAAACTTTGGCGCAGAAAGCCCGCATTTGTACGTGGAGATTATGTTACAGGAAAGCGAGGAAGAACCACTTCCACATTCAGCCCAGGATTCGGCAAATGCATTCAAGGGTCACAGCACTAAGAGAAGGAAACCTGTCGTAAAAGAAAAGCTTTCTGTTATCAGAAAAGAAGTCCATAACTATGATAAGGTATAATTGATATATAAACAAGAAATACTTTTTCACATATATCATTTTCAGAATTTTTAACTTTCTTGTTAAAAAAAATTTTCTATTTAAAAGGAATTTCTCACTCGTAGCACGGACGTCGTATTTTAAATGAAGGACAAGCCGAATCAGACATAAGCAGCCTACAGGATAAAATGTTAGACCGCCTAGATTATATGGATAGCATGTATATCAGAATATTCATCAGGTATTTTTATTTATGTATTCATGTATCGACGATATTACAAGAGCGAAAGCCAATGCCATCGGCAAAGAGATCCTAGCCAAAGTTTGGGCTTTGAAGGAAAATACGATTAAAACTTAGGTCTAACTAAAAGCCTCAACCCTGGCAATATAAATGTGCTATTAAAGAAAATTACCTGCATCTTCGAAAACTTTGTGACGCTGATAATTTGTTGATGGAAGTTGTTTATAATAATGAATTCTATATCATTATATTTGTTTCGTAATGCTTACACTTTACCTTTACTTGGGGAACAGTCCAAAATTCATATCTATTTTAAATAAAAAGCTAGCTTTTGAGTATATAACTTGATAATATCGGTTGCGTCTGTAATAAGGTGAAAACATATTTTCGTGAGACGCATGATTTACCGAGGCATTGGATCTTTCCATTACGTCTTGAGACATTTTGATCCCTCTAAATTGTACATATATCAAGGTCATAAATCTGAAGTGTTTTTACGGTTTCAGTCTACAGACCCTGACAAGAATTTCAACAAGTTTAGGATGATACATGAGATAGTGACTGGTATATAAAAAACCTGCACAATTTAAAACAATATTCATTAGTTACACTCTTATCCAAAATTTCTAAAAGAAGATTTCCTCCATTTAAAACAAAATGAGAATCACTATTGGTATACTGTGTTTCCCATTAGTGATTTTTATCAGGCCTGTTGGTAATTATAATTACATCTTCAAGTTGTATTGAATTTTTAATCAAAGTATATTTATTTCATATATGAAATTGTTAAAATAAGAATAACTATTTTTCTCCCAATGCACGTCTCCAAAATCAAATTTCAATCTTTCTATTTTAATACTAAACTTTTCATCAGGTACGAAAACGGATACAAACTCGGTTACTAAAATGCATAACGAAATGGATTTGGACATGGACACGGATTAAGATATTGAAACTGATTTTGATTTTCCTTTTCTAATGTATCAATAACACTTTTCTTGAACGAAAACTTGAATTTATAATACTAATTTCTTAGTGATTACAATAATTAATTTTGTACTCATAAATTAGTTTTTTAAGTCCGCAATAAAAAAGTTCAATAATAATTGGACAATAATGAAATAAAAAGTCTTCAAAAGATTCATATGCATTAAATTGGAGATATTAAGTATTTGTAAAGCACCGCGTTGCATGAATTAGAGAAAGGAGTTCCGGAAAATTCGGAGCTTTTCCTAGAATACTCCATGCATAAGTGCTACTAAGCATTTTCAGTTTGTCGGTACACACTTTCCGGGTACGAAACATGGCACCGGGTGTCTTTTTTTCCATTTTAGAAGTGTGTCTTATCTTCATTATATTAAAGAATACCGAATTTTTAAAATAAAATACTTCCTTTACAATTTGAGCCAGAATTGACATTTTTGTTGTACCACTGATAAAAAAACTCTTTAAAAAATCCATACAATGCGGAAGTCCATTGACCGTCAGTTAGATCAAAAAGAAGCGCTTTTGATTTGTAATCGGAATGTCTGGGCTCGATTCTTGCGGCCTGAACTTTTTGCCTGCACCTTTTATCAGCAAGAAGAAGAGCAGCATCCTCCAGCGAACATGCCATACGTTCGAGTAAGACCATCTTTGCAGATAGCCGATAATGCCAAGATGAGAAGCAGGAGATCAAAATCCACCAAAAATTATTTCTTAAGATGGACAAATTAGCTGAAGCTAATACTGATCTCCCCGATTTGCTCCCTGAAGATATTTATCGCTTGAATCTGAACTGTGTAGTTTATGAGAAGGCGGTCTCCCTGCTTAGCGACAATAGAAGTAACGATACTTCAGTAAGCCTGAGTAAGACTGCGTGATGAGCTACAGAACATCAAACAAAATATTCACTCCAACAATTAGGCCACCTGCTCGAAACTTAAGAAAAGCAAATTACACGCTGAACAAGTGTGAACTGTTGAACATCAAGCAGCACTGAACGCAAACAATAAGATCTCTTTCAACAGCATCCTGAACGGCGAGTAAAGTGGATTCAGGAAAATTCCACCTTTTCTACTCATCCTTCTCGTCTGTTCAATAAAATGTCACTTACCGTTAAAAATCCGCCTAGTCGAGAAGAGATTCAAGTCCCATGGGAGTAAGTATATGGAGATACTTATCAGATGAATGAAGACGCTTCAGATATATCATTAATTCGTAATTTTTGCCAAAGGCAAAGGTTACAATGTCGGGAGGAAGAGTATCCACTAATTACAGCGGAAGAAGTGAAGAAAGTTATCGTTAAAACTAAAAACTTTTCAGCGCCAGGACCAGATAAAATCAACTATTTTTGGTGGTCGTATATTCAGTACTTTCTTAAACGAAGAATAACCTATCCCGCTGTGGCTAGTGGAAAGACGTATGGTGCTGATCCCTGAGACCGGAGATTTCTTATGTCCAAAGAACTACAGGCCCATAGCTTCTTTAAACACCAGCTACAAGCTATTCACTGGCATAATCAAAGAGAGGATATTAACATCTATCGAACCGGTATAGAGTGAAATAGTTGAACAACGTGGATGAAAGAGAGGGCTGGCAGGTTGCAGTGAGAATCTGTTAATAGACAGGTGGATTACCCATGACTCGATCGGGTATCGACGCAATCTGTCCATGGCTTGGATTAACCACCTTAAGGCATTCAAAAGCACGAATCATGAGCTACTTATTAAGCTCCTTGGGTTCTTGGAGGTGCATCCAAAAATAGTGAAATGCATAAAAGAGATAATGCTTTTGTGGCGGGGACGATTTCTCTTAACATCTGACAAAAGACAGGTAACTATCAGCTACATCACATATAAGAGGAGGGTCTCCCAAGGAGACTCTCTCAGTCCGATACTTTTCTGCATCTCCCTCTTGCCTCTATGTGTTTTGCTCCGAGGCAAAAGCTCTGGATACATGTGTTGCCCGCCAAACAGAATAGAATATATAAGGTCAACCACCTTTTATACATGAACGACCTTAAACTCTTTTCTTCTTCAAAAGAGGACCTGAACATCCTTGTAGCGGCAGTAAATAGGTACTCTCAAGCGATTGGCATGAGCTTTGGACTGCACAGGTATGCTTGCGTCCACCTACATCAAGATAGACTAGAAACTACATCATCGCGTGATGATCAGGGTGATAAACTCATAAGCAGAAATACCATTCAACATCTTGGTAATGGAGAAACGTATACATATCTTGGAATACCGCAAGAGGAAACCCAAAATCTACGTGTGTTAAAAACGTCCCATGAAAAAAGGTATGGTCAAATTCTCAGAAAAATTTTGGCTTACGAATTATCTGCGAAGATTTAGATCCAGGTGATCAATATTCTGGCTGTTCCTATACTGCTTCCATTCAATTCCAGTGACACTACACATGGCCTAGACTCACTTACAACTTTGATGCTGAAACGTCGTGTACAGGAAGCAGACCATTCGCTTCTACTAAGAGAATATGCCCCTTCATGGTAAATTTTACGGCATTATGCGTAGAGAAGAGCTATCGATTGGTCTGTCCAAAATGTGTCTCATGTCTGCTGGACTGAGATCGGAGACTGAAGGGATTTCTTTTTGCCTGTCAAGACGGCATTATAAACACCTTAGTTTACCGCGAGTGCATAATAAATGTACCTGTAGGGGATACCAACTGCCGAGCGTGCAAGCACGAGCCAGAAACATTTGGACATGTCCTCAGTGGATGCTCAAAGTATGAATGCTACGGGTACATACGGAGAGTCTTGCCATACGCCCAGGGGGAACTTAAGTCCGTTGTGGAGAATGAGCAGTGTAAGATCTTCTGGAATTTCTCATTCTCCACCACTCAACGTATCAGTGCTACAAAGCCTGATATTGCCCTCCAAGAATTGAAGACTGTGTCAAGGCTACAAAGTTTATCTTGTAGTTCTCATAATCAGCTGTCTTGGAGGCATGAAAGCTTAATTTCTTTGGCAAATTCAGCAAAATCCCGGTTTTCCAGCGTTAGGCACACTTTCCACTTTAGATTCAACGGGACTTTTATATAAACTTCATAATCCGCGCGCTAAATACAAATATTAATAATATCCTAAAACCAGATCTTTTTAGCTTTCACTAAACTGTCTTTCATATGCTCTAGACTTAAATTTATTTCCATAAACATTAAAAGAGTGTTTTCTCCGCATAATTTACTTTGCAGAATCAATTTGGCCATTTAACAAGATCCCAATTCATCCTATTCCCATTCGACTTGATGTTCATCATTTTGAATGGCTTTCTGTAACTGAGAGGTTACCATCAGGCTTTTACGATGTTGGATCAGATAATGTTTACATCATTGGAGTAATCATACTTGGACAATTGTGTCCGCTTATGGCTACTAGAGCGGATCTTAATAATAATTATGGAAGAGTGAAAATACTTATTGATGGCAACAATGGCGACGAGATTGAACCATTGTTAAATGATGATCCCCTGAATTTCCTGTTCTTCAAACGATTCGGTCCAAATAACATTCGTTCTGCAGAGATACCTTAATAATTTAGCTTAAGAGGAGGTAGAGAGGGGAGCCCATTCTGTAAAAAAAGAAAAATGTTTTTGTCAAATATAAACGTATGTATGTACGCTTTTTAGTAACATTTCGTTGTAAAAATATACACTGTAAGAATCTTCTTGGGGAATTTTCCCCAAAATTGTGTTGAAGCTTATATCCACACATTTTGGGGGATTTTCTTCAAACTTTACTAGGGAAAATTCCCTAAACGTTCTTGAGGAATATTAACCAAAAAGTGGTGAATTTTCCCCAAGATTTGACGGGGAAAAATACCTCTACTATTGTGTAGTGGTGCCTTAAATTTCGGGAATTTTCTCGAACATGATGTAGAAAAAATGCCCCAAAATTTGTGGAATATTGCTTCAAAATTATTGTGAATATTGATACTCATTATTTAGGGAAAGCTCCCTAACCTTTTTTGGAATATTAACCAGAGAGTGCTGTGTGAGAGTGCCCCAAGATTTTACGGTGAAAAATACCTCTACTAGTGTGTAATGATATCTTAAATTTCGGGAATTTTCCCGAACATTATGTAGAAAGAATTCCCCAAAATTTTTGGAATATTGCTTAAAACTTTGTAAATATTGATACTTATTATTTAGGGAGATCCCCCTAACCTTTTTTGGAATATTAACCTAATATCCCTATGATACTGTGCAATAGCTTAAAATTCCCCTAAATTTGTAGAACATAAATAAAAAAAGCAAGGGTCAGCTCGACCGTAGCAATGGAAGAGCCTCGCCCTGAAGGAACCGCGTTGTTGATCACGGTAGACTCTGCGCCAGGTGAACATGCTTTTTTTCGGGTCTGCAATCAATTCTGATGTGGACAATACAAATTTATGAAAAGAAATCTTAGAGATGACTAACATTAATCAATCTTTTCTCCAAAAAAATGTGTAAAATTATTCAAAATATTGTGCTAGTCTATCAAATATTTTAGGGCAAAATATCTACCTAAACATTCGGTAATACTTCAAGAATTTTTAGAAAATTTACCTAATCTGCGTGGAAAATCAAACATTATCATTTTTGGACAGATTACCTAAATTATTATCTAATTTCCTAAATTTTAGGAAATTTTCACGAATTTTTTAGTGAATTATAAGAAATTTAAGGAAAATTTCTCCAAATTTTGGGGAAAAGGATTTTCCCCAACGAAAATGTGTATTTTCCCCGACTAAAAAGTAACGAAAATTCCCGAATTTTTTTACAGTGTACTGTATTAAAGAAAAATCTAATCTTGGCCATAATCTAGTCCTAGCTTTGGACCAAAATATCATCTACATAAATTTTATTCTCATAATATTCATTTCTTGAATTATGCCGCATTTTCATACTGTCGCAGAGAAATACCATATCATAAACGGTACTGAGGTACTTAATTATTATTAATTATACCCTGCGATTTATGCTGAAATGTAAACGAATCGTTGAAAAGAACATAATTATCCTGGTTTGCATTTGCGATTGATGGATGTTCATATCTTTGAATTAGCTAATTTACTTCGTTAGATTCAAGTGTATTAAAAAAACGAAACGTCATATTCAATTTTTTGGTTAGTAAGACAAACGGAAAATGATATATTAAAATATTAGCGCTATATTTAGGCTTACAATATTTTTTATTCAGCTATTTAAATATCTTCGTTTTCGCGATTTATAAATGTGATTCATTAATTATAATACTCATACAAAATTTTGCTACAAATCCCTAATTTAAAGATTTTTCAAATATCGTTTTAGTTCGTTGAATAGTTAAAAATTTTGAAGAGGATTGTGAAAATCATGTCACAAGTAATTTTATGTTTTTTTAAATATATGAGCCCTAAAAAAATGTCTGAAAGGTGGGAGGCATCCACGTGTTATTAAAAATAAAATTCCATTCTCCGGTCAAACTATCCAAGATAAACAAAAAATTTTAACAAGTAAAATTGTTTACCTGAAAAGGATCTATACATTTAAATGTAATTAAATTGAGTTAAGTTGAATTTCTGATGAATTTATTTGAATTTACCTTAAATTCCACTAAAATTAAGTTAAATTAAATGGACTTAAACTTGAATTTGCTTTTCTTTCAGTCAAATCACTTTAATTAATTAAATCCTGGAAAATCTCCCGGTCCAGATGGGATACTTAACGAATTTTTTAAAAGAATTTGCCGAATAACTGCTTAGTAAAAATAAAAGATCTTTTTAATGTTGTTTTAATGTTGTATAAAAAGGGTGATTCAAAGGATCCACTGAACTATAGACCCATTTCGCTCCTCAATTCAATCACTAAAATTTTTACACAAATTCTACACGGAAGATTGCTTAGTTTGATCAACACAATGGGGGTTCATTATAAATTTTAGTCCGGATTTAGAAAGTGGAGGGGATGTATGGACAACATTTTTATTATAAATGCTATCGCTCAAATATACCTTAGTCGTCCTGGAAGAAAGGTATGTACGTTCTTTATCGATTTCGTTAGGGCCTTCCCATCAGTAAACTATTGCCTATGCAGACGATCTGGTTATGTTTGCTGATTCACTAGTAGATCTGCGTAAAAAAATAAATCTTCTGGTGGAATACTGTAATATTAATATGCTACAAATTAACAAGCGTAAGTCAAAAGTTTTGATTTTCCACAAGGGAAGACTAGCCGAGAATCTCTCTTCTAAGTGCGAAAATGAATCACTAGAGATTGTTAGTAGGTTAAATTACCTTAGAACAATGTTTTCTAGTTCAGCGGTATTTTTACAAGCTTTAATGAAGGTGAAATTCTGAACCAGAATAGCAATAGCGCCGGTTGATAAGATAGTCGCGGTGCTCAAACAGCTGCTATACAAAAGAAACACTTTTCCAGTCGTTGGCAGTGAGTATGATTTGTTATTGCATTGAAACCTGGAGTTTGCGGTACGTGAATGATATTGACAAAATACAGATGACATATTATAAGAGAATTCTGGACTAGTCGAAATACAGTCCCAATTATGCAGTGCGAAACGAAACAGAGGTGTCTCCATTGTTAACTGAAATGTTAAACAGGGTTTTTAACTGATTGAAGAAAATAAATAATATGGAAGAAACTCGACTACCTAGCATATGTTTCAATAGATTGGTTGATCTCGCAATCAGGCATCAAAGTCCGAACAAATATAATTGGGTTCTACAGATTATATACATTTTTGAGAAGCAAGATATAATCGTAACCGTGGATGACTTTAATCATTTAACGAATCTGATTGCGATAAAAGCAGATCTATTGAACATGTATAAAGATAGCATAAGGCGTAAAGATAATGCAAGGGTACAAGGGTCAAGCAGTTTAGAAATTTTTCTCAAGTTCGAGAGTTTAGTGTTAATAATTTAAATTATCTTAAGTAAAATATTCTATCAGCTTTGAATAATGTAATGGTACAGTGACGCCTGATAACCACTAGAATGCCTAGAATACGAGGTTATGACCAGAGAATTAGAATAAATCCCGACGAAAACTGTACTTTTTGTTTCCAACCTAAGCAGGAAACTTTGTTTCATGTCTTGGTCGAATGCCCAATGTATAATGAAGCTAGGGCCTCATTAATTGATAAGAGGAACCAAGACAGCAATGTGAGAGATCAAATAGTAAATATTTCAAAAGCAGAATCTGAGGTTGATGTTAAAAAATTATACCGATCTTTGTAAACATTTTAGCAATCCGCACTCTGATAGGAGGTGAATAATAGGTGTAATAACTCTTCTTTGCATGTAAATCCCTATAGCGTACTTAAGTTAGGATAAATTGATTAAGTAACTTTATTACTGTAGGCACGACTCTCATTTGTACAGGCCAATAGCCTAAATCAAATTAATAAATACAATACAATAATTGAATCCTAAAAAATTGGCCAAATAACTTTATATAAGATAGATTCCGCACGTTTAAATAATTAATTCCCAAATACAAAGAGACATATTTAAATTGGTCATGCGAAAAAAATAAGGTCGGGAAAAACCCGGGAGTTTCAAATCGGCTGATCACTAGGCATACTGTATTTTAATATAAAATGTACTACAGCACTATGTACCGAATATTATTCCTTATTTCTATTACTCTAGGATCATGCAAATCTAGATCAGGAGAAGAAATATTTTGAATCTTTTTTAACTCATTCTCCCTTATATTGTTTCTTGCGAAAACATCGAAACAATTGATCAAAGTTATCTCGTAGTTAATAGTGAAAGGTATTCTTACGTCGATCCACTAAAAGCAGTCGAAGCCTGTTTTAAATGTTTGAAAGCGCTGAAAAGATGGCCATGCTTCTGTGACTACGAATGGGCATTCATTGAAAAAATAGTATATTATATTGAGCCACACAGAAGTTTTACGGCCGTGAATAAGCTCACAGTGCAAATAAAAAAAGTTTAAATCTGTAATATTGCTAAAAATTTTAGCCTTTAAGTAATTAGATCTATTGCATTTGTTTAAGATGCACACAGTAGCCTATAAGTGTATGAGCCTCTAAGTGTTCTGATTTATATAAATTACAGGGAGACAGTTTCACAAACTGGCCACGTTCTCGCTCTCTCTCGATATCCCTCGTTTTCGAAATCGCTGCATATGATGCTGGGTCATATTTCGACTTTTATTTCGACATTGTACGAAGATCCTAGTTTTTTGAGAAAAATCGTTCAACATATAATAGACTACATGGATATATAATTTTATTAATAGTGTGTACCTGCCGTCGTTAAAACACGATATCATACAAATATTAAAAGATTTTATTGTCTCAGATAATTCTTTACGTGAGGTAGAAAAATGCTTCCGCCAGTACAGTTCAGTTTTCGAACATGTATCTACCAAAGCTAAACGAATTCCTCTTTTAAGGAAGGAGGAATTTTTGGAACCTGAAGAATTTGAAATATATTATTTATAATGTAATTCAAGGTGATTTGTGGCGGGAACATTAATCCAAAATTGTTGTCGATGTCGTTCTGCCTCTGTTTTTGTTCTATGGCGACCTTGAAACGGGAAATCCCTTATTCAGCCATGCTGATGTAAACAAATTAGTGCACAGTGAGTATAAAAAGAAGAGCTCAAATGAAACGGTTTTCAGAAAAATAGTCCAAAAAATTAATTACCTTTCAAGTGACGGAATAAACTATTTCTGTATAATATGTAGAATTTCGTCCTCAGAATCTGCAACGCTAGCAGTCGAAAATGAAACGAAATTGAAAACACCCACACATTACAAACAAGATGTTAAAGCAGCAGATGCATCAACAACTGGTATTAAAGAACCGTGAACGTTTAATAAAATAAATAATGTTCACATCACAAAAAACTTTGAAGTGAACATGATGTTCGATAAATAGATTCAAAAATAAATTAAATTTAAAGATAACTGCATCTGAGATGCTTTGCCTTGTGCGATACTTTGGTCTCATTATTGGTGACTTGATTCCTGAGAACGATGCTGGGTGGTAACTTTATAAATATCCGAGCCAAATTCTGGATATTGTAACTTCTCCACGAGTAATTAGATTAGACGCTGCAGTTGTAATGAAATAATCGAAAAGCATGATAGACTGTACGTCAAACTTTTTGACAATTTAAAACCAAAATTCCATAATCTTATTCACTACCCCAGACTCTTATTACAAAATGAACCATTCGTTCATTATTGGTGCATGCGTTTTGAATTTCGGCATGGAAAATTAAACTCGAACGTACAATCAACAAATTGTAGCAAAAACTGATTGGTAAAGGTTGCAATAAAGAAAATATTGAAAACGTGTCAAGTGATCGATCGTGCTGAAAGGAATCCCGTAGTTTTCGACTGTCAAGATAAGAGCGCTTCTGAAGCGAAATCTTACTTCGATAAGTCAGAATTCACGAACCAGGCCGAATATTATATTCAGGTTGAAGTGTATGGTGCATTGTATAAGTTTGGGGTAAACTTAGTTACAAAGAGTAACGTGACGAAAAATTGTATGTCACTCATCTTCTCGACCGATTATGGCAGAATCTTAAATGGGGCTTAAATGCGAAAAGGAATTACTGTCATCAATGTTTGAAAACGCTTTGAGAGATATCGAACAATGGGTCGATATGCTTTTTTCTATCGTACTGGCGTCAGAATCTGTATACGTTTAGAAATGGCTCCACTGCAAGGACGAAGATTTGAATGGCGGTGCCTGGCTGGACATTCTGTCACGATCATTCGAGTTGATCGGTAACAAAAATCAAAGTCGATTCAAAATGGCCAAGTCGCCTTTAACCTCAGAGGAATTCTCAAAGATTTTAGAGGAAGTCCTCGAGACGCCAGCGGTGAGTTCCTTCATAGTTTCAGTGCTCGTACTGTCGTCATGGCATTTGTCAAGTGGTTATTCCATAAAATTTTAATTTTATGGATATTGATTTTGAAATCGATTCAATCATCTTGGCTTATAATCAAGGAATTCGTGTTTGACTAAATAAAAAAACCTAGAATGCACTAGAGGTTTTCCTTTTATTGTTTTCCTAATTTGCATGCGAATTCCCAGAGGAAAAACAAACGACAATAAATATAGCGGTAGCTCCGCCAGGCGTTACGATTTTTAAAACGGCTCGATAATGGAGTCCACAACGAGTTTGGCGGTCAATATTCTGCCTGAGTTAATTTTGGTTATTTCTTTTCTTTTTCACGTTTCAGCTCTCCAAGAACGCTCCATTACAAAATATGGAAGGAAGCGAAAAATAATTTGGTGAAATCATAAAAATAATTAAAATAAATTATAACGTTTTCTTTCATGTTAAGATTTTTGAAGAAATTGCTTTCGATGACCATCATCACGCTTATATTGTTCACGGAAAAAAAAACGAAACCCAATTCTTTAATCAAGCAGATTTGAAAATAATTGCACCTTGTTTAGCAATTAAGGAGCACAATACGCATTTCATTGCAATACTTTACGGTGTATAGATATAATAATAAACTGCGCTGACGTTTATTTTAAAGGTTTTCCCGTTTTAAGGTAATATGTCGTGAATTTGAAAATTTTTAAAATTTCTAGAATAAGCTTATGTGGATTCGAGCCCTATACTAAAATTGTTTTAAGTTTGACTCTACACGATTATAAAGAATTAGAAAACTGTGTTAAACTCTGTGCAGTACTGATGATCTTACGAGCCTTACGAATCTTACGAGTTCACTTGCTCCCTCGAACGATTGACGAGGTTTTGATACTCGCTCCCCGCCAAGTTATGCCTATATGCTTCACTGGAGATAACAACTGTGATCCATGCACTTGACTTCTCCTTCACGTACAATAAATTTTATAATTGTCTCGCTTGTACTTAATACTTTCTATAACGCCGCGCTAACGAGAATTTCTTCAGAATTATTGTGATTTTTCTGCCCGACGTTTTTAGAGATGACTTCTTCCATCGAGACAATAAATACAAGTAAAACCGAACTGAAATGTCTCATAAGTCGAAGTGGCACGAATTTGAGGAGAGAGAAGATCACAGCAATAGCGATTCAAACATGATTAGAGATAATCGAAAGCTGCTGGGGCGAAATTCAAGCAAATTATCAGACCTGCATGGAAAAGAAGACCAACAAAACTAAGAAAATTAATTACTTCTTTCGCAGAGGACTTCTATGAAACTGCATCGAAAACCTACACAAAACGGAAAATCGAATTGAGAACTATGTTTCAGGCTCTTTATCCTATGCTTGTTTCATCTGATCCGACAAATTTTTCACCGACTACCATTTTGAAGCCTCAGGTTCTTTAGATGCTTTTTCTAGTCACTTGTCACAGACCACGAACATATAACGATCAGGATATATATCTCAGAACCACCTACCCTTGTTTCAGGACAGCTTCAGTCGATACTTTATGGGTCTTCAACCACCTGTCAAGCATTCGTCCCCACGCTTAAACTTGAACAGCCTGACCAAGGAGAATTAGTTCTGGCTGATGTTTTGAGGACTGCGACTGGTTGAGCTGACATCCTGCTATGTGCAGATGGCTAATAGTTCATCAACCTGCAAGGACTAAGAAAATGAGCAGACACTCTAAAAGCTCAGCAAGTAAAATTTTCCAAAAGAGAAATTCGCCTATTTGGAGGAACTAAAAAAGGTATGGGATGGGGGTAAAAGGGATAAATTTTAATCACTCTGTTCATTTTCCAATTCATCGTTTAAAAACATTTGAAACATTTTACCTATAAAATATTGTGTTTGCCTATAAACAGAGTAAATTGAACAGGTAAATTAAAAACTGAATTTAAGTATTATTACATTATATATTTATTTATCTATTAGGAGTCTTCTCAAGTGATATGATTGTAATTTTGCTCTTAGAAAAATCCCTAGTATGGAGAATGGAGGAACATAGAAGAAAGATCACCGAAGAGAAATCACAGAAGCGGGATTTTTTTTATAAATATTCCACACTTTACTTTTCCATAATAAAATGTTAAGGAAAGAAATGTCAGTTAAAATATCAATACATTACTACCAGATTGTTAAATAGAACTTCTAAACGTATCAATGGATGGCATTATGTGAAAAAGTAAAAGTAAATCGAATCATACACTTAATTTTAATTATTCAGATATTTCGACAGTACGAATGTTACTCGGGCCAAAGCTTTCGCCAAAAATACTATTCAAAGGATCTCTGTTTGATATTGGTAAGATCTCGCTAGCAATGTCACCATTTATGCGTATTTTAACTCTGCCATAGTTATTACCAAGATCCGCTCGAAGAGCCATAAATGCACACAAATGTAAATCTAGAATTACTCCAACTATGTAATTGTTTTTCTCGTCTGTTTTACATCGTAAAAGCCTGGTTCTAAAAGGAAAGTTGAACCTAAATGCAACAAACTTTCGCGATGTTGAACATTACGAAGTATAATGGGAGGAGGATGAATTGCACCTTCACTATGTGGCCAAGCTAATTCTGCAAAAACACAATATAAGAGGGAAATTAATGATTGTATTAACTGCTAGATTGTTGGCAAGTGCCCTGAACTAAGTGGTACACTTTTAAGTTTCGTTGGCAGTTTTTGTATTCGTTTCTCTTTATATTTCAGTATCAATTTCCGTAGCCGATAGAAAATTCACTTTAAATTAGGGAATATATATTATGACAGTAACCAGTAAAATTAGGGAAAATCAATAAGATGAAACACAGAATACCAATGACGGTCCTCATTCTCTTAAGATAAAAGAAGCCCACTTATGAAGAATTTCGATACGAGTGTAACTAATGAATATTCTTCAAAGCGTTTTAGTTGTATTTATATATAAGTCGCTATCTTATCCATTATTCTTAATTATTTTCATTTTATCCATCTATTTGTACCGCACTGACATTTATAACATTATATGTTAAATCTAGTGGGACCGGAATACGTTATTACGCAATGGAATAATCAGAATTCGTGAGAAGATATGATGTTATATGAGGTTGAATGTTAGCTTAATACAATTTTTTGAAAAACGGATAAAAATTTCCCAAAATTCCATGATAATAAATGATACTTATTATTATATATTTTTCTATGAAACTAGTTCTAGCAGTCAAAAAGTTATGGTCTGGCCTTTCCCAGGTGCATACATACCTGCTGAAAGTGGTGAGCCCTGTTCTATACTACCAATAACTATTCCATTCTCGTTTATATGTCTAGTTATATCTCCATCTGTCTTTCCATAACTAGTAAATAAACTTCCAAGATACATGTGCGTATCAAATTGTACTTTCCTCCCATCATCTAAGGCATACTGCATAATGTATGCTCACCCTTTCCTTGCAATCCCGTAATTTTTGTTTTATGCAAGCATTTTAAGCCTCATGTCCATCATGCTAGTATTCAGTTTTATGTTTCTCATTTCTTCTTTCCTCCTTCTTTTCCAATTCGCTGAAGCATTCCACCATTTTAACTATTCCCTTTTCACACAGGATTTCGCCCATTGTCGTGCTTTCTTTTTCCACCTTATCACAATCTTCCAGCCAATATTTTAAAGTCCATTAGCCTTTCTCACACAACATGCATTATCTTTCCTTCTCTCTACTTCAGTAATTGTTCTAATCTACCGTATTACCACATCACCTTCCCCCTTTCTCTCCAAATATTTTGCTATTCCCTCTACTCTTATCTACCTTCTTTAATGCTATATACGATGGCGTCCATCAGTCTAGTCCTAATACTTTATTCAATTTACTTCCAAATCATTCTTTCTTTCTTCAAACTATCTTGTCCCTTTAAAACCAAAATCTCTGACTTTGCTAAATTTAAAACTAATTTATTTTCTTCTAAGTACTTACCTACTTTTTTCATTATACTTTCCAAAACCTCTACTTCTTTATCTACTATTACTACGTCGTCCGTGGAAGTCGAAGTCCATTGTCTGCTCCCTCCTTCCACCAATCCTCTCTTTAATCCTTTCTTGAATTGCATTTCCGCAATAAACACGAAAAAAGAAGCGGGTGTAGAAAATATCCCTATCCTAATCCTATATCGATCTACCGATGAGAATGCTGTCTTTAAATCAACAAAGAAGGCACATAATTGTCCTCCCTTTTCCTTCAGTTCCTTCTCTACGACGTTTTGAAGAATGTAAATATTGACTTTTGTGCTTCTAACCTCCTCGCACACCTGTCTGACTCTCTACGAGTATCTTGTTTGCCTCTACTTATTTTCAAGTAACACCATTGCATATATCTCGTATGCTGTGTTCAATAAAGTCATTTTCCTCTAATTATTTACCTTTTCTGTTTCCAATTCATTAAAAATTAGTGTTATCAATCCCTTCCTATACTCCTCAGAAATTCATTCACATCTCTATACTATCTTTACTACTTCTTTTAATTTACTTCTGGTTCCCCGCTACTTTACATGCAGGCCTCGGTTACCTGACCCGTCACTGCCTCCTACTTTGCCCTTTTTTAATCTTTTTATCTGCGCTGCAATCTCTTCATCCTCTAGCACTTCCTCATCTTCTTCTAATTTACTTTTCTGCCAACCATCAGTTTTCTTTTCCTTCGAGCTTTAAAACATTCCTTTAAAATGCATACAATACGTTCTATTCTTAAATTTCTTTATAATTCTAGTGTTCTTGACAGTTTCTTTTATCTCCTGCCATACTTCACTTAACATTATTTTCTTAAACTCTTACTTTTCCGTTTGTTCTATATAATCTTTCTTTTCTTCAACTGTCCACATACCTTTCTCAATCAATTCTCCCTTATTCTTTCTTAATTCCTTTCTTATTTTACTTTTCAGAGACTATTGGGCGGTTATCTGATTCTACACCAGCTTCTATTTTTAATTGTGTGATAGACTTCCAACCGTCTATATTAGTGACAACGTAACTTATAACTATGGACTTGTTGCTTTTTACATATGCAAATTCCCTCTCTTCTCATCCTTTCTTATTTCCATTGTATATATACCAACTCTTATCTTTTACGAGGGAAAGCCATTAGTTGCTTCCCCTCACTATTGATTAACTGATCTTTTGGGTTGCTTACCCCCTCCACTCCATCCAAGTACATATTACCTTTCATTCTCATTCCAGCACTCCCCCCCCCCCCCCTTATTAGTATTTCATCTTCCTCCTCGCTGATAAGCTTTTTTATACCTTTTATCACCCTTTCAATTCATTTCCCACTTCTAGATTGGTCCTGACTCACGTCATGACTACTCCCTTTGCCCTACCTTCTTCCTTTTCCCTAGTGGCCCCTTGTAATTTGCAACCTCTTCCT
>CAKNWU010139160.1:1298-11563 GCA_932072015.1 Andricus quercustozae | reverse complement strand
ACTCTTCTTAAGTACAAAATTATTAAGTTGAGGCTCGGTCTATTGTTCCGATAGAAGTAAACTACGTTCTGCATTTGAATACATCTCTATATGAAGTAATAAAATAAAGTTATGAAAATAAATTTTCAACAATACGATTTTTTTCTCTGAAGAAATTACTTAAATAAACACGTTTTGATGATCTTAATTAATAAAGATACTCAAAGAACATAAAAAGGTTATTCGACTTTTATTTAATTGTTATAAACCATTAGGTTTTTTTCAATTGTTATGTTTTATCCAAATGTAGAAGTTACGAAATAACTGTTTATAATACAATATACTATCTTTCAAGAAGAAAATTTAAAACCTTAACAAATCATCTATTTAAAAAATTGTATTTTTGAATGAAATGTTTTTCTGCTAATCAAATTTTCAAAGTTGGATATACCATTAAAATAAATATTATAATATATGATATCATAAATATTATCAAAATCAGCTTTTTTTTTTTTTTTTTTTTTTTTTTTCTTATTTGACCTATGATAACCAAACAGTATATTAGATCGAAACTTGAGAATAAACAACTTCTCAGTACCAGTTTTTTCAGTAGCTTCTGTACATAGTTGGCACATTGATCAGGTTAGTGTAGTGAGTTCCTTGGAAAGCTAACTTTACACTAAACATATGAGCAGAAAATGCTGTTTTGACTTCGAAAAACAGTAAATAGACAGTTCACGAGTGACTTTTTGACTGAATATAATTTAAGATACACATACAATTCCGGTTGTGTTCGAGAATTTTAAAGACTTACGAAAAAGCATCACTTGAAACGCGGACAAAGTGATAGAAACGGAGCAGAATACCAGAACCGCGTCGTGAACCTGAAATTCAGTAAGGCGTACTTCTTAATTTTAGGTAACCAAAGCCTTACATGTTATTTCAGGTTGCCTTCAACTTACTTTCCGAACTGCATATTGAAAGTTCGGTGCACAGCTTATTTTATTTAATTCGAGAAATGTTTATTTCTTATTTAAGATAAGAAAGTGCTTTATTCAAGATCGTGTGCATACTTAAATTTAGTTGCTTCCTTATTTCAAGTCAAATTTGAAATTAAGTCGAATATAACTTTGAGTATTCGTTTTTACTGTGTTGCACACGATATTTTTACATTCTCATCAGAGAAGGTATTAGATTTGTGTAAAATTTGACCCCCCCCCCTCCCCGTTTTTGTGAAATGTCCACGTTTTGAGACCCCCTGAATCCAAAAAAAAGGTTTTTACGAATGTGTCTGTATGTCTGTATGTATGTATGTATGTGGGTATGTAGATTTTTAGTTTGTCAGCACGATAACTTTCGAAAGAATTGTCAGATTGGATTGGGCTTTGGTATACTCTTTAAGTGTCCTAAAATGAAGGTCAAGTTCGTTAGCCAGCCATTTTGGATACAAATTCAAAATGTGAGCACATTTTGAAAATTTTTAGAACACTTTTTTTCAATATTTAAAAATTCTATGGACAGATATTAATAGTACTCAAAAAGGGGAACAAAATATTATGATGACTTTTTTTGATAGAAAAAAATTTACCGAAGGTATAGCATTTACAAAATTCCAATAAACAAATGAAAATTAACATTTTAGGTCAAAGAAACCACGATATGAAAAAAAGTCAGGAGGTGAAAATCGTTGCTTTTTGATCACCTTACAATATTGTCATAACAACTTTTTGAATTTTATGAAAAATCCAAAATTTTAATTTTGATGGCACAAAAAAAAAATGAAAAATCAAAAATTTAATTTTGCGGTCAAACTATGCAAGATATGGAAAATTGTGACGAAACAAAACTTGTGCATATAAAAAAGATCTACAAATTTGTTATTGATCACTTTTTGATAGGATGCGCAATTATTGTTTTATTCGTAAAAAATAGCATTAAAAGTAGAAAAATTGAATCTTTGGAAAAACGACGCAAGGTACGTAACAAGATAAATAGAAAAAAATTATGCATTCAAAAAAGATCTACAAATTTATTAGCAATCACTTTTTGATAGAATGTGTAATTTTTGTTTTAATCTTAGAAAATAAAATAAAAAATGAAAGAATTAAATTTTTGGACAAACGACACACGCTATGAAAAAATTAATAGACAAAAGTTGCTCACACAAAAAAGAGCTATAAAAATTTGCCATAAATACTTTTTTAAAAGAAGCTTAGTTTTTGTTTTAATCGTAAGAAATCGCGTTAAAAATAAAAAATTAAATCTTTGGAAAAACCGCACAAGAGACGAAAAAAAAACTAATAGATAAAAGTTGTTCAACCAAAAATTATCTACAAATTTTTTATAAACTTTTCTTATAAAAATTTTTTCAGAACCTCTTTACGCTAGGATGCGTATTTTTGGTTCAAATCGTAAAAAATGACATTAAACATAAACAAATTAAGTATATGGAAAACCGATACAAGTTACAAAAAAATGTTTAAAAATGTTCAATAACAAATTTTTTATATTGAAATAGCAATTATTACATTTTTCGTTGAAAACTCAGCTTTTTACATTCTCATCAGAGAAGGTATTAGATTTGTGTAAAATTTGACCCCCCCGGTTTTTGTCTAATGTCCACGTTTTGAGACCCCCTGAATCCAAAAAACAGGTTTTTACGAATGTGTTATTATGAATGCGCAGCGGGCAGATTTTTTGTAACAAAATCACTGAAAATTTCCGGAAAAAAGTTATTATTTTTTAAATTCCTAGAAATTTATTTGCGCATATATTAGAATAACTATCCAAAACTTTTTTCGTAGATAGTAGTACATTTTTATTGTGTCCTGTTAGGTAATTACATAAGAATGATTTCTTAAAAACAAACATGTTTTACTGCAAATATTTGTCAATTTAAGTACCTGATACATGTCTAAGGAGGTAATGCTATGAAAATAAATACTATACATCATATGTCATACACACATCATAAACTAAATTATCACAGTTAGAATCCGTGTTTCCCGTTCGCATGATGTTGTTGCATACGAGGAAACTATCGAAACCGGGGAAAAGAGATAATTACTTTGGTTCGTGTCAATGATGTTGAACATAGTCGAAGACCTTCTCCGGGAGGCTATATTGAACTAATTCAAAGAAAAAATTCTTCATTAAATTGAACTCTGGAATACTTAAGGTCGTATGTCTCTCTGATCATCATTAATCTAAACTTAATTCTGATTTGTTTAACAAAATGAAAGAAAAAAACTGCGAAAATCTCGGAACTATCTAAGAATGTAACGTGAATGACGCGTAAATGTAAAAGTTTTCAGGCTATGATTATATTATCCGACTTTGATGACATTTTTCAAGTTTTACATTTGAATGTACAATGTAAGCAAATAAAACTATTTTCCAACAACTTGATATCGCTTGGAATTGTGACGTCTGGATTAATTAATAAACTAATAAACAGATCTTTGTTTTGCTCGGTTATTTTCAGATTGATCTAATCAATGAAATAACGTAAAATAACAGAGAAGCGGTTGCAGTTGATCTTCAGGTCATGCAGAGATGAGTCAGGTTTCATTGTGAATCTCCCAGGAAAAGCAGCTTGTTAAAGAAAGGGAAAATTCTAAATGATTCATTTAGAGAGAGGTAGAGAGAAATTGACATAAGTTTATGAAAGAAGCTGATACTCATCAAGTTTGAATTAGACCGCAGTTAAGTAATCCTCAATGCGAGAAATAAGTGGTTTGAGTGACAGTGATCCTTAGAACCGCCTAGATGATTTCTCGGATTTGTTGGTGAAACCTTCGTCTCACAAGTAGGGATCTCTGCACTCTGCAGTGATGGTATCAGCTTATTTAAAGAGTCGTAAGGCAAGTGGGGGTTTTTTATGTTAATTAGGTGAATTGCCTCTTTCAAAAGTTTGAGTTGTCTAGCCAATTTATTCCTCTAGCGAAGAAGCGTTTTCACGGTGTTTCCAAGGCGTACACTTACGGGACTATACGGCTAAGGAAAACTCGCTGATTGAACAGTGTGGCGACGGACTACTGACTTACTGTTACTTTAAGGATTCATCAGAATATAGGCTGAACAAGCATAGATAACACAGAATAACATAATAACAGAATCAAAAATTCGAGGTCAACACACCAACGCGGAACCGGAGTCTAACTTAAAGATAGAGAAATATATTTTCACTGAATTGACAATGACCCTAACCTTATATAACTTTTCCCCAACTTTATGTCGCTTTTACTCAGTCTTATGCCGCTTTGAGTCAATACTATGCAATTTTGCTACAACCTTCTGCTGTTGATCACGCTTACTTTTCTTTCCCGCATTTCCAGCACTTACGGCCTTTTGCAGTGATAAACTGTGTCGGGAATCATGACTCGCCAACCATCCACCACCACTAGGGTGTCCTAAATTCTTTTAAAAAATATGAAGCTTACAGGCGAGAAGTGAGGTTTTTAAGATTTTTCCCTGATTCAGTTTTTTTATTCAATGTGTCTTTCTTTTCGAAGTCAGGAGCGACTTTTGATATTTTGATAATTGACGGACTTGTAACTCACCAATTTTTTAATTAAATGTAAGTCATTGTATGCCGCAGCAACCAGCAAAGGAGCTTCAAACTAAAATCGGATGTGAATTTTGATCACAAAAAGGCACAATTCCCTAATGGCTTCTGTTTCAATAGATGTTAACGTATACTGATTTCGAAACATCCAAATTTTCAGACCATAAATGGCAAATGCCATCCACCGCGCACTGTGAATTGGTCCTGGAACCATAAAACGAAAACCCCGAACTGGAACATCTCCTAATATAAAAAAATTATGGCTTATCGAAAGATTCCCATGCTTCATTAAACTTTTTAAATAATAGAGTCTCTGGTCCAGATGTTGGACCAAGGCATTCTTTGCATTTTTCTTTATCTTCATACATTTCTTCATTACCACTGTAGTTTTCAAATGACATTGAAGAAATTGATGAATGTGCGGAATGAGGACTTTCACGACTTTCTTTACAGTTTCTATTAAGCTATAATTCACCTTCTCTTTACTTCATTACGACCCTTTTCTTTTTGTGAAATTAAAAATTGTCTCGTTTTTTCTACCTTAACCCGTGCAAGAGCGTCACCGTGAACTATATCGAACAGGTTATCCAAATTATCGCGGAAGGTCGTTCTTTTTCCTTGGAAAGCGTTTGAAGCTCGCTCGCTTATCTTGTTAAGGTCTTTCCAGGTTTTATGTAGTTCAATAATTTGTTTAACACAACGATGTTTTTCACGTACAGGAATTTTCGCCTTATCACAGAACCCTATTGCTTGATTGACAACACATCTAGATATCGACGTAAATTATTTAAAATACGTAGATGTTTCATTGTTTATTTAACATTGTTTCGCACAAACTATACTTACGTGGTATTTTCATGTATTGTTTTTCCTGAAGATAGATGGTACTGAACCATGCCTATAACATCTTCATTTAAGGGTAGCTTGTTTCCCTCAAGATTCTCTCTTGAGAATAATTTTATTTTATGTTCATCAGGATCGCTCATCGAAATACTGTCAGCTGAGAAATAAGCACTAATCGCATATTCAATAAAAATTTAACTTCAGGTACGATTCGAAATTTTGTTCAATTCTCAAATGAAAATTAAGTTTGAAAACGATATATTTCTAATGATTGGAAAAAACGATATACTTTAATTTAATTTCGTCAGCTCAGCATGTTATTAAAGTTAAAAAGGATCCTCCTTTTATTAGAAGGGCAATTTTCTGTAAAAAATAAATGAATCATTTGAATCATTTTTGGACACTATAAGGCCCCAGGACCACGGTTTAAAATTATTTTAAAAAGAGAAAAAAATGTAAATTTATTTTGTCACCAAATAGAACAAGTTTATGGGGTGCGACATAAAAAAAAAAGAACATTGCGTTTGTTTAGGACACCCTAACCATCACCCACCAATTCGCTCACTACACCTTACCTTCATCATCTCTGCACGGAAACCACGTTATTTAAAAATTGTGTAATGAAATATTTTTTGTCAACGGCATCGCTGTGACATGAGCATACATGAGCGTAAGATTTAGCTGATATCTTCATCCCGTAAACCCTGCCGTAATTAATGGACGCTTCCTATAGTTTATGTGGTTAAATAACAATAAAATGTTTAATGTTCAAAATATGAGAAACATTATTGAGGGGTTGAAGCATAAAATGTGTAGGGAAAATCGAGACAAAACAACATCACCCGTAAACAAAATTTTTTCTTCCACTCTCGAGATAACACTTTTTACCATCTACCTCCCAGATGCAATGCTTTTCCTTCAACCCTCCAGATGCCACGTTTTTCCTCCACTTACACCTTTGTCCTTTTCCCCTTCCCTAATACCCCTTTTCTCCCTCTCCAGATAAAATGTGGGAATAGGACACATAGTCGGTCAAGTAGAGAGACAAGATGTCATGGTATGGTCCCCACATCTTTACAATACAGTTGTGCCAGGAATTTTAATTTATTAATTTTTTACCTTTTCGTATTAGGCCGCCGCGTGAGGAATCGACGGCCTGGGCCAACATTACTCCATGTGCCATTTTACCACAGGTGAAAACATACAAGTGTATGCACCGATACCAGAAGATTGAGATAATCGTTTCAATAATCGTGACGGTCTCAACAATCCTGAAACTTGGTTGAAATTTGAATATATTGTGAAAAAATATGATAAAACCTATTTATTTTTAGGCTTTTGAAGTGTCTGATGGAATTTAAATTAATTCGAATTAGGTAAGAATCTAAAAAATGGCGTACTTTACCCATTGACAAAACGTAACTATCTAAAATAAAAAGTTGTATTTTCCTTTGAGGCAGCCTTACACTTAATAACCTGGATATGGTTTTCCTTACTTTATGACAATTTTGTTTGTATATACATTGAGAAACCATTGGTGTCAAACTTCAGACAATCGCGATATTTTTTTCAAAACTATCTAAATAAAGCAGCAATTCAGATTGCTGCTGCAAAGAAAAGATTTTATATAAAATTCATTTCGCACATCTTCATAATGTTAATTTTGCTCGCTCGTCGTTAAGGAGATTTTTTGTTCTATATGATGCCTTCACATCAAATCGGCTTTAGATTAGAAAAATTTAAATCATTCCTTGAAATATCGTTCACGATTGGTAAATGAAGGTTTCCCAAATGTGAATCAGTGAAATTTTTGAATTTAGAAAAAATATTTTGTACCAAAATCGTTATGAATTATGATTAGAATCTTACTGAAAGATAATTTTTCATGAAAAACTTTGGCTTTTCAATTGTTTAAGTCTGCGAATTGTGAAACAAATGATCAGTTTTTTTTTTAATTTTGGCTACTTTCGAAGTTCTGAGTATTTAATGTTACACTATGAATTTTGTAATGCTTTATAATATTTAAGGTGATAAAAGCCTGTAAAAATAGATTTGAAAAGATTTATTTATAAATACATCTTTTTAAAACAGTTTTCGTAAGTACATTAATATACTTTCAAGAATTCTGCGGTGGAAAGGAATAGGCTCTCGTCTGGACCTGACATGATTTAAAGATAAATAGGACTCATCTCACTAAATTCTTTAAAATCGGGATAATAATAAATCATTTTAGTATTGAACTTTATGATCTTATTTTTTGAAGTAATTTTTAAATATGCTGACTAATTTAAGAAATATTTAAAACATGTCGGGAAAATAAAAACATGGATGTTTTACAAATTTGGTTGAAAATTCAACTGTTTTGTTGAAAATTCGACTTTTTCACTTAAAAATTTACCAATTTAATGGAAATTGTTTTTTTCTTGATCAAAAATTTTATTAATGAAGATGCAAATATCTCCTAAACTAGAATTGACCATAAGGGGCCCGCATATGTGAATTTATTCAAGGTGTTAATAATAAGATGGCAATATCGTGAAACTTGACAAGAGGCTAAGTCACATAATCTTGGATCATAATACGTCACCTGTATCAACATTACGTATTTACAGGTTATTTCTGTAAATAAAAAAAGTCAAATTTGCTTTAAAAACCTTATCGGGTTTACCTTACTTTAGTAACAATAAAATTAAGTCCAATTAATGCGAGTGCACTTGGGCGGTCCAAAACTTTTTTGTTTCGAATTTTCAAGCATATCGCTCAGAAATTTGTTCGAATCCTAAGTTCGAAGTTTAAGACGTATTTATCATAAGAAAAAAAAAGTTTTTTTGTACATTTTATTCCGAATTTTCAATATTAGCTGAATCGAGTTGAAACTCAATATTTATCTTCAAAATTAGCCATTGAATACCATTGTTTATAGCAACAATTTTCTCTTAGAATAGAGTTAGAAAGTCGCGGTTTTTTCAAAAATTTTCCACTTTGTGTCCAATTTCCAATTAGTATGAGGTAATTAATGAATTAAAGTTTATAACTATTATACATATAGCTTATAATTATCTTCTTCTTTATTAATGCTAGATAGTTTCCGTTTCTTTTGAAATTTTCGACTTTTTACCTTCTTTTTACTTAATAAAGTAATAAATAATGCAAGTTAACAAACATAGTTCTTTAAACAGTTTATTAATATTTATAAGTATCTTCTCTTAGATCCACAGTAATAATTTTTAAATAGTATTGTATTGCTTTAAATTAATTATTTTTGTTCTTTTCCCAATGTCTAAACAAAATAATTAGGAGTAGGTGGGAGGACTAGGTTTGTAAATGACTGGTAAAACTTTTTTTTTGAATTACAAGAATAAGTTTATTGCAAAGTGTAAAAGAAAATTTTGGAATTGCACATAAAGGGTCAGCCGCAAGGCAAAAAAAAACGATTTATTTAAGATTTTTTTTTGAAAGCAGGTTTTATTACTTATTGAAAAATGTTCTACAGTTCGAATAATACACATTACAAGAAGTTACAGTAATTTTTTAAAGTAAAAATATCAATAAACAAGCAAGTTATAGCTAACCTGCCAGAGGAGAAAAAAAGTGTTTTGCGGTGCACATCGTAACTCATGCCGGGATCGTCTGAAACAAAAAATACAACGCGATTAGTTAAAAAACGATATTCCCTTGTACTTGAATGAAGAATTAAGTCAAAATTTTAATTTTCAAGAAAATGGCGGATGTGTAACCACAAAATTTTTCAAGAAAAATAAAACTTTTGTGTTTACACATCCGCTATTTTCTTGAAAATTAAATCGTTAAGACCAAATAATTAATTGATTATAACATCTCATGGGACAAGGTAGACTTACCGCAGTCAGGAAATTGATTCCGGTACTCTGCGGTATCACTTGTAGAAGGAATTAAATTCAGGTATTAATTTTACAAATATCTGTTTCATTTCAGGAAAATATATTCACAAAAAAGAAAGAGACTGATTAAAATATGATTATCTCTAATGTTTATTTATTATTTGCTCATAACTAAAAAGGCAAAGCAAAGTTGAACATTTCAGAAAAAGCCTCTAATTTCTAGCACTTATCTAAGAGCAGATAGTTATAAACAATAATAAATTGTTTAAACAACTATTTTTCTTAACTTCCATCAATTATTACCTCACTAAGTGAAAAGTGGTCAAAAAGTTAAATATTTCAGAAAAAAAGCCACAACTATCTAGCATTACTATAGGAGGAGATATTTATAAGCAATAATCATTTGTTTAAACAATTATTTTTGCTCATTTGAATGAAATATTAATTCACTCCAAGTGAAAAGTGGAAAAAATTGGCAAATTTAAGAAAAAAACGCAATTTCTAGCATTCTTCATAGGGAGTATTATTAACAATAATGATGCAAAATTTTGGAAAAAACCGCGACTTTCTGTCTCTATTCTAAAATAAAATTGCTAAAAACAATAATAAATTATTTAAACAATTTATTTCAATATACAATTAGTAGTATAAAGTAGTGTATTATCTATTAGAAACAATTTGCATCAAAAGAAAACGCAAAAAAATCATGATTAGCTCCAAAAACTCGCAAACCCCATTTTTTCACTTATTGGGGTTTTTTAGGACCCTATAAAACAGACTTTTGGGGGTGATATTCAAAAAGTAATATTTTATTCGTATTCTATGGCTAATTTTGAATAGGCATTATGAGTTTTAACTCGATTCAGGTAATATTTTTGTGTGGATTCGAAAAAATTTCCGGGCGATATGCATGAAATTTCGAGAAAAAAACTTTCCAATGCATTTTTGGACCACCCTAGTGTGCACTCACATAAATACCACGTAATTCGATAAAAGTATGATTTGAAAATTCTATG
>CAKNWU010139158.1:1937-12331 GCA_932072015.1 Andricus quercustozae | reverse complement strand
AATCGAAAAGGATGAATTCTCAACCTAAAACATAATAGCAGACGATTCAACCAAAAAGAATTAGCTAAATAAAAAATAATTCGATTGGAAAAACGTGGAAAAGAGGCAAAGAGTCGAATATGGGAAAGACTTTGAAGCCTGCGATAAATAAATAGAAATTTTAATATTTATTATATTGTGAATATTGTTTTTAAATTTGTTACCATCAAGAGATAAATGGCTTAGTGTTCAAAAAGTGGTCTGTGCACTACTGTCATCTGGTGGCGGATGCAGCAACTTTCATTGGGAATGGTAAGTAAAGGTTGCAGGCTATTCATTTTCTTATTTTATTTTCAAATGTTCTCACTGAAATATACCAAATTTGTCTTTCTTTAAAAATTATTATATTATTTTGATATATGTTACATATTTAAATTTCAAAAAGTAATATACGAGTTCAAAAAAAACTAGAATCCCTAAATCCTTCATTTAAGCGTATTAAGTATTTTCTTTTTATAAACCAGTTCGAATAATATTATCAGCACATTAAATATATTTTTTGGTAATATCATTGTTAAAATTATTATATGTTATATGTTAAATTGTAAACATAATCATAATTTTTCTACGCTGAAATTGAACCAAAAATTGGAAACACATGTTTTGAAACGGAGGAATAATCCAAACTAATACAAAATATGTATTAAATATAATTTTTAATATATTAAACTAATAAAATAAATTCAAATAAATTAAGGCAGGGTGGCCGTAGGCCAGGGAAATCCTGGAAATCAGGAAAAAGTCAGGGAATTTTATTGGTCAGGGAAAGTCAGGGAAAAGTCAGGGATTTTGAAAAAACATCTTGCACAAGTCAGGCAATTTCTATAAGAGGCACTTTAAATAAATGTCAAGTATAACAAATTAAACATATTTAAATTTAAATTTGAAATTCTCTTATTCCATTTACAATAGATTCTATGTTAAAAATTGTGGTAATTGAAAAGTTGGTAGGAACAAAATTAGGGAAATTTGAAAATGTAGTTTTGCGGCTACTCTGATATAATATTTTTGTTAGTAACTTATTTTGCTTGTATTTCTATTTCTAATTTTTTTAATTGCTTCCTGCAGATATTTTTAGTTAAGAACTCTATTGTTTGGACGAAAATTCCACAATTTTGTTAAAAAATCATTCTTTTTGGTTGAAAATTAGTCTTTTTGGATTGAAAATTCAAATATTTTAGTACAAAATTAATTTTCTGTTGAAAATTCATATTTTGGTGTTGAAAATTCATTTGTTTTTTTAACTCGTCCTTTTGGTTTAAAAATGCATCTGTTTTAGTAGAAATTTCATATTTTTTAGATTAAAATGCAACTGTTTGGTCTAAAATTAATCTTGTGTCGTTGAAGATTCATTATTTCACTTCAAAATTCATATTCTTCGTTAAAAATTCGTTTTTTATGGTTGTAAATTAATTTTAAAACAAACTTTAACTATTCCAGTTGAAGATGCATAATTTGAGTTGGTTACTAGTTTGCCTATTTTGTTGAAAATTCAACTACTTGGGTAAAAATTAAACTACTTAGGAAAAAAATGTATTTTTTTGTTTGGAAGTTCAGATGAACGTACAACGAAAAATCTCTGTGTTCTATAATGTAACTATTTTGTTGAAAATTATTTTTTTTCAAAATTAATTTTTTAATTGAATATGTATCTTTTCCATATTTGGTTTAAAAGTTACCCTTTTAGTTAAAAGTTCGTCTTTTGATAGAAAATGAATCCTCTTGTTTACAAATTTGTTCTTTTTTGGCTTGAAATTCAACTGTTCTACAGAAAATTTATCTTTTGATAGTCTACTGAAAATTTAACTTTTTCATTTTTGAATTTCTGATTTTAATTTTGTCGATTGCACTGGTCAAATCATTTTCTCGAGAAACGAGAAAAAATCTGCCACAGCCCGGATTTTAACCGAGAACGCCACTATCCATGAGTAGCGTTAACCAATTATGCCACCGAGGCCACAGCAGAAAGTTTCTCGTTTTTCCTATTTTACAGGATAACGCACATCTGCATTTTAATATAACATGTGAAAATTTGAACGATTAATTCTAATCAGAATAATTCTTGAATTTTTAATATAATTAAGAAATTTGATGTTAAGTTGTCGACCAGGTTCTAATTTCATCTTTTCTAGTTGAAAATTCAACTAATTGTTTATTCGTAATTTTGTAATTTGTTTGTTAACACCAGGGTTAAAAAGTTCTTTGGGCTAAGTAGCCCTTTAAGGAACATAAATTATACAATACATAGTTACTTAAATCTAAGGTCCTTAAACGTAGACTGATAACGCAAAAGAAAAAGAAAAACAATAAACGAAAGGAGTAGTGAGTAATAAACTCTGAAATTAAAAAAACCAACCAGAAATTAAAATAATAGCTTAGTTGAACTAAAATGTACTAGATCTATTAAAATACACAGCTTAGGTTGTTCCGCAACATAAGTCCATACGTATGTACGAGGATAGCTTAAGATATAAATAATAACTTAGAAATCATGAATCAATTCCTAAAATGTTCAACAAAGCCACTGCCAATTTTTGAAAGTTTACTCAAACGCGAGCACACCTTATCATGAACGCCCTCCGTATTTTGCAAGTTCTATGTGTTGAAATTTGTAGATCTAAATCTCTATCACGAAGTCTTGCCTGGTTAGGGTTTATATCAATAAATGTGAATAATTCAAATATGTATTGAGGGGTCTCATCTGCCCATGAAAAATATCTTTTTTTAGCCACTGTCAAGAACCCAGCTCTTTGACAAAATGAAGAGATGTGTTCACTTTTAGGTAAATTATAAATAAAACGTATACATGCATTCAGGGCTCGTTCCAATTTTCCATTTAAGTTATCCGTGATGTCATCGAATGCAATGCAGTCATAATCAAAAAAAGGTAAAATAAACCTTTTAACTAATGGAATCCTCGTTGAAGTAGGAAGGGATTCTTTCTTTTTATGTAGCTGCTGTAAAATTCTAAAGGTTTTTCTCAAAATGTCCATTACGTTTTCCTTCCAGGGGAGAGAGCGGTTCGTTGGAAATCTTAAATCTTTAACCATATCAAGGAAGAAAGTCGATACATTGCCGACCCTCAGAGGGGGGTATGATCTCAGCATTTCCAGAGAGAGGGAGGCAGACGGCCCAACGACAATTGCGTGAATTTTATTCGGATTATTTAGCATGAGCCCGTTCACCAAACCCCAATGTGCCGCGAAGTCTATATCGATCTGAACCATGCCTAGCATATTCTCCAGATCAGACGCTTGTCCTGATAGGTTAAGTTTAATGTCATCTGCAAATGTATGATATTTGCAAAATTGCAATTCGCCACCTAGATCAGCAGGGTACATATATAACAAAGTAGTGTCTCAATCGTCTACTATTATAAGGTCAATCAGCGTGCAATTGCGGTCAGTGTGGTGAGTGGAATCATGCGGAACAATGGACAAGCCAGCAGAGAAAACCACAGACTTCAAGTAAATCGTTAGATGTTAGATGTATTTAGGTTCGTGTTTAAATCTCCCATTAAAATGATAATATCGTAAATTAGGAACAATCGAAAAAGTATCTGACTCCAGTTCCTTGTTCTAATTTGCATTGGGGGGAGTGGGTTGTAAATTACCCCTACTAAGAATTGATCTTCTCCGGCTAAGACTGCATGAAATAGATAATCCTCTATCGGATGATTTGCTTGTGGATATTTTTTCCTGCTCAGGTCAACCATTTGAGCTTGCAGTGAAGTCACGGTTCTTCTTTCTTTGCTCAATAATAGTGGCACATGTTTGCTGCTCATTAAACTTGGCGATTATGATAGGCGGTCGTTGGGTGACTTGTGAATTTAATCCAGTTCGATTGAGTCCGTGCAGTAAGTCGGTGGTACCTCTCGCGACAATAATATCACAGGTGGTACAGGCAACCATGTTAGAAGGCAGCCTAGTTGCGAACCCCGCACCAAGCACTACACAAATCAGAAAGGAACTTGTCTTTTCTGACAGAACTCCGCACAGTCAAACACAAAATACAAGCCTGCACTAGTAAATGCAAACAACTATCACCTCATTTGATGTAAATCTTTCCAATAACTGACGAATTTTAGCAAAAAGCTGCAAAGAGTGTGAAAGCCACGTTATCAGCCAACGCCAGGGCCAGCTAATTTGTTTCAAAATTAATTTATTCTGTTGAAAATTCGTCTTTTTGGTTTATAATGAAGCTTTTTTGTATAAATTTCATATTTCTTGAATAAAATATCAACTCTATTATTTTTCATTGAGAATTCAAGCATTTTTTTTAATTCAAGACAGATTAACTAATTTGTTTAGATTTTTGTTGTTGATGAAATATCAACTGTTACATTTTTCATTGAGAATTCATCTTTTTGTTGAAAAATCAACTTTTCGTTCGAAAATAAAATTTTTTTGATCAAGCATTCATCTTTTTAAGCAGAAAATTCGTCTTTTTAATTGAAAATTATCTTTTTTGTTGATTTTCGGGAAAATTCAATTATTTAGTTGTCAACGCAACTGTTTTTGGTTGAAGTTTTCAAAATTCAATAATATTGTTGAAAATTTAAATACTTTGTTGGACATTCAACTATTTTGTTGAAAAATCGTTTCGAAAATTAAACTACTAGGTTAAAGTTTAAGCATTTAAAACTAATTTGGGAAAAATTTATTTATGTTTGAATAACATTTCACTCACTTGTGACCTAAACACAAATCTTAATGCTACCAACAATTTAACTCACTGCAGTAAACTCCCGCTAAGTGCAAGCCCCATAAGTTTCAATTTTTGCCACATCTCCTCCACACGTATTTTAACGAACACTCCATTGTGTCTCCCACTTAAGCGACTGCGATCGGCTGCGAGCCTCTGCGCATGTCCGCCAACAGTGCGTGGTCGGCTATCGAGCAGCGCGAAAGGGAGAGGGAGAAAACGGGACGAAGGTAGCGATAAGGTTAGAGAGAGAGCGTCAAGCGCAAGTGACGGGGAGGATCTCTTGAAGAGGAAAAGAGACAGCCAAGAAAGTCCGCAGAAAAGTGAGGTATCGAGTCCGTTTAAAAAAAGCGGGAGGACACGTAGGTGAGCCCCCCCCCCCCCACTGGAGGGAAAGTCGGAGAAAGAGGCTCTCGGGATGATACAAGGCGGGATCAGGAGGCTGAGGAAGTAAGTTAGACCAGATGGAAGGCATGAGGGAGGATTTTGAGAATCAGAGATGAGAAATGGAAAAATATATGAAAGAGCTGAGGGAGAGAGTAGAAGGGTTAGAGAGGGGTAGAAAAGAAAAAGACGATAAAATAAAGCAGATGGAAGAGGAGATTAGGGGGTGGAAGGAAAGGATGGAGAAAAGGCTTGAAAAGGTGGTGGGCAGGGTGGAAATGGAAGTAGTTGAAGGGGGTAGGGAGGTGAGATTAAAGGTGTTTGGGAGAGGGTAGAGAATATGATAGAAGAGAAAGTGGGAGAGCGTAGAAATGAAAAGGAGGAGAGGGCGGATAGGGAAAGGATAAGGGCAATGGAGATGAGAATGGAGAGAAGAGCGAACGAGGACAGGAGAAACAATATTATGATAAGAGGGTTGAAGCTAAAGAGCGGGGAAGAAAGGGAGGGCGTGGAAGCGCTGATGCAGAGCATAGGGAGGGTTAAAGGGATGGTAGGGAAATTTAAGTTGGAGGGAAGCAAGGAGAAGGAAGTGGTGGATGTGGAGTTGGAGAGCTGGGAAGAAAAGTTGGGGGTAATGCGAAATAAGAATAAGATAAAGGATAGGGGAGTTTTCATCAATCACGATTTGACGATAAAGGAAAGGGATGTGCAGATAATGCTGTATGGCAGGGCTAGGAGAGAGAGGAGTGAAAGGAGATCGGCGAAGGTAGGATATCAGAAAATAAGAAGAGACAAGAAAATGTGGGTGTGCGAAGAGGAGAAAGAGGTGTTGAAGGAAGTGCAGGGAAATTTATTTCGTAGGAAGTAGGGGGGTGAGGATAATGCAGGGTAGAGGAGTAGTAAAGGTGCTATACTGGAACGCAGCAGAGATAAAGAAGAAGGATGAGGAGTTCTGGAGGTATATACAAGATTTTGATGTTGTGGGACTGATAGAGACGTGGGTAGAAAAAAAGTGATGGGATAGAATAAAGCCAAAGCTGCCAAGGGGGTGTAGGTGGAGACTCCAGGAGGCGGTCAAAGTGAAGAAGAATGGAAGAGCTAGTGGGGGAATTATAACGGGTGTTAGTGAAGGATTAGAGGAAGTAGTTCATGAAGAGGAAGAGTGGGAGGGAGTCCAAATGAGAGAAGTAAGGGTAGGAGGGATAACGTGTAAGTTTGTGACAGTGTACAATAAGGATAGGATGGAAAGAATTAAAGAAAGGGTGGAAGACTTGCTAGGCGAAAGAGGGGAGGATATCATGGTACTGGGTGGGGACTTTAATGCGAGTATGGGAGGGAAGGGGTCCTTTACAGGGAAGGAGAGCGCTACGAAATTAAATCGAAGGATAAGATAATAAATAAGGAGGGGGAGATTCTAAGGGACTGGATGGAGGATAGAGGCTGGGTGGTGGCGAATGGTATGCCAACTGGGGACAAAGAGGGAGAATACACATATATAAGTAAGGTAGGGGTATCGGTGATAGACTATGTAGTCATGAATATGCAAGGGTGGGTGGAGACGGAAAGATATGCAGTAGAAGGGAGGGTAGAATCAGACCATCAGTCATTAGGGTTATGTGTAAGGGGTGAGAGCGGCGGAAGGCAAGGGGGTGAAGAAGGGCCAACGGGTAAGAGAGTGAGCTAGACGAGGGAGGCGATAGATAGGTATAAGGAGCAGTTAGGGAAGTTACGCTTTGAAGGGGAGTCGATGGAAGAGGTATGGGAGGATTTAAAAGAGAAAGTGAAAAGTTGCGTGCAAAAGAAGGTATTCAAAAAGAAGAAGAAAGGAATGGTGAATTCGTGGTGGAATAGGGAATGTAAAAAGATGAAAAGGAAGGTGAAGAGGAAGTACTAGAAGTGAAAAGAGAGTACAGCGAAAAGGGAGGAGTACGTAGAAATGAGAAAGGAGTTTAGATTGACGTGTAAGAAGAAGGAACAGGAAAAGGAAAAAAATCTGGAAGAGGAGTTAGCAAATGTTAAGACAGAGTGATGTGTCTGGAAGATAATAAATCGGTTTAGAAAGCATAGAGTAGGGATAAGCGCGAAGATAGGGAGTGAGGAGTGGAGGGAGTTTTTTAAAGAATCATTTCAGGGCTCAGATTCACGGAATAGGGAAGGTGGGAGTAGAAGAACGCAGAAGGCAGAGATGGAAGAGTTGGATGATGAGGAGATAGAGAAACAGATAAGAAAGTTAAGAACGTCAAAAGCAGCAGGGCTGGATGGGGTAGAGAACGAAGCATGGCTGTTTAATACACAAGAGGTTAGCGAGAGGCTGAAGGAGGTAGTGAAGAAAGTATGGAGAGGGGAGGGATTCCCAGGAGGGTAGAGAGAAGGGTTAATAGTCCCACTGTATAAGAAAGGAGACGTACGTTGGTTTTTGGGGCGTGTAGGAGTATTATGGACAATATCTACGTTCTGCAGCACGTCGTGTATAGAGAATTAGCGAAGAAGGGGTCGAGAGTGCACGCGTTTTTCGTAGATCTCAAAGGCGCGTTTCCTTCGGTGGATAGGGGAAGGGTGTGAGAGGCGATGGAGGATAGGGGAGTGGAGAGAGGCCTGATCGAGAGGGTAAGGGAATCTTATATGTTATCTAATCTCTTCATATATATGAAGAGACCAAAGATTAGGTAAGAGTAGGGGAGAGGATTTTGGAGGGATTCTGGATGGATAGAGTTTTAAGGCAAGGATGTCAGTTTAGCCCAATGCTGTTTGCGATTTTAATTGTGGAGATGGAAAGTAAGCTGGTGGCCGGGGTGGTAGGAGGAGTCAGGATAGAAGGGGTTAGAATTTGGTCACTAGCGTATGCAGATGATATAGTGTTGCTGGCAAAAAGCGAGGAGGCCTTAAAGGAGACGATGGAGAGGTTGAGAAGATACATGGATAAGAGCAGGTTAGAGCTGAATGCAGAAAAGTCTAAGGTTATACTGTTCAGAAAAAGAGGTTGGAGTGATAAGGGACTGGAGTGGAAGTGGAAGGGAGAGGCAGTGCAGGAGGTGACAGAGTTTCTGTACCTGGGCTTCATGTTTCAGAGGAATGGGCGAGTGGATGATCACATAAAAGAAAGAGTGAGGAGGACAAGTGTAGTGATGAGGTAGGTGTAAGGGTTGGGAAAAAAGTTATTCGCAGATGATTTTGAAAGAAGAATGAAATTGTTTGACTCGCTAGTGATGAGTGTGCTAATGTATGTATGGAAATATTGTCAGGAGGGAGACGGGGAGACCGAGTGTAGGGATTCAAGCTGGGAGTCGGGCGTGTAAATATGAGGAGAAATTTTTGGAAGAGGTGGGAAGTAAGCTGGTGAGGGAGTGTTGTTGGGAGAAGGTGAACAGGAGAGGGGGTGGCAGGATGGAGGCTGAAAGGGAAAGGTATTTTAGAACGAATGGACTACAGATGGTTGAAGTGAGAAGGATGCATGAGGAAGGAAGGAAAGTATATGAGTTGGTTAAGAAAAACGGCACGGAGAGATAGAAGACAGCAGGGGAAGAGAGAATAAGAGAGTCAAGGTTTAACGGGAACTACGTGTGGATGATACCAAGGGCGAGAGCGCAATATTTGTGTGAGAAAGGACAGAAAGGAAGTCAGGAGCTTATAGCGAGGATGAGATGTGGGTGCAAGGAGGATTTTAATAGGTTCTAGCTCTCTAGGGAAAAGAGGATGTGTCAACTGTGTGGAAAGGGATATGCAAAAGTGGAGCACTGGTTGGAGGAGTGCGTAGAGGTAGAAAGGAGTGGAATGAGCATGGAGGTATTGATGCATGAAAGGGGGGACAAAAGGGCAGTAGCATGGGTGAAGGGAGTGTTGGGTATGATGGAGAAGAAGAGAAGGAAGAAGGAAGAGGAATGGAGAAGAAAAGATTTTAAATAAGAGAGGAAGTATATATAAGTAGGATGTAAATATTTTAAATAGTAGATAAGCATTAGGCAATAGACCCGGAAGCGAGAGAGTAGGGACATGCGAGCAAGGCAAGGCGATAAGAGCGTGCGATCCTAGAGATGAGGAGATGGATGTTATTTTTAAGGCTCAGATTAGGGAAAATTATGTGAAAAAAGGAGAGTGTAAGCAAGTCAATTTTTTAAGGCCAACAGACTGAAGAATAAACGTTTATACAACACTAGTGACCTAAACACAAATCTTAATGCTACCAACAATTTAACTCACTGCAGTAAACTCCCGCTAAGTGGAAGCTCCGTAAGTTTCACTTTTTGCTACTTCCCCTCCACACGTATTTTAATGCACACTCCATTGTGTCTCCCACTTAAGCCACTGCGAGCGGCTGCGAGTCTCTGCGCATGTCCCAAAGTACAAGCTCCAACGCAGCCTGGTTATACGATGGAACAGAGGGGGTGTACTCAATAAGTACCGAATTCCTGGAATTATACTGTATTTAAAATCAGTTGTGTTCTCTGTCGGATTATCTATAGTTCCCCATGATACCACCTACCACACTGATCATTCTAGTACATGGATTGACTTGATGATTGTTGACGATTTAGACAAGGTGATTTCTTCTACTCAACACTCAATCTCATTCCTCTTAAACCATGATCTTATCAGCATCCAATGCCAGTTCTTATTTAATTCCTCCCCTCGTGTAATTCCTTTGTCCACACGCAATCTTAAAAATATAAATGAAACTGAATTTCTTGAGCACCTCTCTACTTATGACTCGAATAGCAATTTTACTGTAAAGGATATAAATAGAAAGTTGATTTGTCTGACTAAATTTTTATCTTCAGCCTTTAAAAAATTTGCTCCTCTCCATCCCCTTTGATAAAAGAAAGAAAGAAAAAACGTAGATCGACTAGAAGAAAAAAAAAGTATTATTCAAGCCGAATTTCCTAAATTGAGAAACTTAATACAAACCAAAATCCAGGATTTATAAAATCAATATAATTACAATTATGTCAAAAATAGGAATAAAATAAGCATAAAAATAAAAAAATAATTTTTTTTTAAATAACACAAGAGACGAAAAAAAATGAAAAGACAAAATTTGGTTAACTAAAAAAAGATCTACAAATTTGTGAAAAACTCTTGCTATCAAAATACATAAAAAAAATTTCTTAGAAACACTTTACACCACTATGCGTATTTTCAGTTGAAATCATAAAAAAATAACGTTGAAAATAAACAAACTAAATTTATGGAGAAATGAAAGAAGTTGCAATAAAATATATAATAACAGCATTTTTTGTATAGGATGGACGTACGTTGGTTTTTGGGGCGTG
>CAKNWU010139120.1:0-14093 GCA_932072015.1 Andricus quercustozae | reverse complement strand
CAGGGATGACAGCTTTCTGCATCCATTTCGCAAGTGCCTTGGCATATTTTTGGAACGCAGGTATGGCTTTAAGGTTATTAACCAGTGATAGTTTCGCACCTCCGAAAGCACCTATCACAAGGACAATTACTTGTACCGAATATTTTGGGTACAGTCTTTGCAGCTCCCTATACAACACCACTGAAAGCGTCCTCGGGATGCGCATAGATTGTCCCTTTACCAAGGGTTTCTGCTGAATATGGTTACAATAATTAATAAGCAGTCGCGGACAATTGTCCAGAGATGGTCCCAAAGGAATAACCTCTAATTATATATTACCCCTTTTTATATATTGAAGATGTATATAAAGTTCCAGAGAATTAAGATTCAATAATATAGTTATTTTTATATATGATTGGATTAATATTGAATAAAAAATTAAAGACAGATCTCTGAACGTAGATTGTAGATCCAGGGAGTAACAGGTGAATGTCCATGCATCGTACGTAGGTTGATTTAAGGCATCATAAATTATTAAAAATATTCAAGAAAATTGAATAAATAAAATAGAGAATATTTCAGATAAATTTTAATTCTGCGTTTGACTAAAAAAGCTATAGATTAGAAGAAGCGTATAAAAAAACAGAGTTATGAAATTGCATTATTTCTAGACTTTAATAATAGAAAGGATTAAATACTAACAGCCACCTATACGTATAGGATAGTTTATGGCTTTTTGAATAAACGTTCGTTTCTCATGTATATGCGTTTTATCCTTTCACACGTGTGCAACCCAATCATTTAATTTTATTATTGACTATTGTCCTAAATTACAAAGATAACACCCGGAACTTTGAAACTTTCATTGGCACTTATATCATAAAACTTTCGGGTTAAAATATGTAAACTTACTTGTCTGGATGTATAAGAGATCTGATTGTTACAGCAGCATTCAGGCGCTGTTTAACATCCAAATATGAAGACGGCTCATCAAACATGAAAATATCTCCATCTTGTATGCATACCATAGCACAAGCAAATCTCTGTAATTCCCCTCCAGACAATGCTTCAATTCTTCTATCTCGTATGTGCAACAAATCTGTTAAAATACAAAATGGTTAGGAGTTAAAGTAACCTTGAACGAAGATACATTTATGCGACACTGTAACCCAGGAGCACTCAATAATTTAAACAAAATATATTCCCAAATGATTTCGTGAATTAACCTGTTCTGGAACCCGTGTTACAATTTACTTCGCAAAGGTACTCTTGCAGGATACTTATAAAAGGTTCATTTGTCATTGCAGGTTTATTTTCAGGATCCTGTACAGTTTCCTTCGCCAAATTCCTGTACAGGAACCTGTGCATCATCCTTTGAAGTTCCTGTACTTGTTTTATTCATTTTATTTTGTTTTATTTATTTATTTTATATATTTTATTTATTTATTCGAAATCAACAATTTACATTGTTATCAAGCTTAGCGGATATTGGGATTATCGGCACAATTCTAAACCGATTTCAATCAAACCTGGCAGCTGACTGAATAATCATTCAAAAATAACTTTAGGCGTGATTCTATGTTAATGGCTCAGAAACGGTGAGATTAAAACAAACAAAAAACGAACACGCTTGGACAGTTTTAGTCATATCTCGAGAAAAAATAAAGATTTTAAAAGTTTTATTGGCTTACATTAAAGATGAGATTACACAGATTATGTCCTGTAAATTTAATTTCGTTTATTGAACTATCGTAAGACACAGCACGAGTTGAAGTTAACAAAAATCATCTGAGAAATTCTTGGAGATCACCGCTCTCCCGGTCGACAGCAGTCATCGCTGACTGAAACTTGACATTTGATGACTTGGACGCTTTTAGTCGTATCTCGTGAACCCGTAAAGAATATTTAATTTTAATTTTTTTAAATTAAACATACCACTTTGAAGACTGTGTGGTATGAACTTCAGATTTTTGCTACAACTTTCCTAGGTCCTGCCACAAGTTAAATTCGAGGTACAAATTCAAGAAATTCTTGCATTTTTCTTTTCATTTTCTTACGTGGTATATTCGCTCCAAAAGTTAAAAAATATCTCTATTAGGACAAATTCGACGCGTCACTTAATAAGCTTTCTAACGGTTTTTTAAAAAAAGTTTCTCGTTCCATGTTTGAACTAGTTATCACGTTTCAAAGTGGATAGTGATTTTTAATAGTACTTTCGCTGATCGTACCCAAAATTTCCGACGGTAGAGTATGTTTTAAGAATTTTCGATACACAGGTGAAAAATTTACTGTTTCAAGATCAATCAACAATAATGCATTTTTTACCCAAACCTTTTGCCTAATATTTGACATAGAAATATATGGCGAATATATAAATAGATGTTCGAGATGTTCAGTCCACCTTGCATGCACATTATCAGTACCCGATATCACAATAGGATGAATAGATGCACGTTTCACATTCCTCCATATTATCTTTACTTCATAGCTCAGCTCGCTATACTCATGAGTCTTGGTCGTATAGCAGGGCTCACCAAAAGGCAGTCGGCGACTGCAAATACTGACAGTGGCAGTCGCGAGACAGGGTCAAACAGGCCCGAGAACAGGCCCTCATAAATCTTGTCGTTCGACTGGTCCCTAATCCTTGACGGTAAATTACAGTTTGAAATGAAAAAATGAAATGTATTGTGAATACAAGTAGAAAAAAATCAGACCCTTCAGTGTGAGCAATGAACCGCAACGAGCCGTGACCGTACCGAACGTAACCCTTTCCAGGATTCCTGGAAATCGAAGAAATAAATGACAGAAAAAATTGGTGGCAGTCGTGCACTTGTCGTGCCAGTCAGCACCTGCTGACAGTGGTGAGCCCTGTCGTATAGGTTGAGAGATTTTCTAGAGGGTGGTTATTCTCTACTACCCCAAACTAACACAGTATAAGGATTTTCAAAATTTTTTTAAAATCCAAATTTTCTATCATGTTTATCTTATGGGAAACTTCAAGTGTCTGGGCCGATTGGTCAATGTTAGACATGTGCATTTTGTCGGATCCAACGTGGCAGTTTCATTTCGACGGGCGTTCATTTTCGGATCGAATCGGAAATTTTCAGATTGGAAAGAACATCCGATATTCGACGCCCTCATATCAGATCGGTGTATTCGATTTAAATGTTCCGTCTGTCACATTAGGAAATTCGAGATTTGACGCGCGCTACGGCAAATCCGTTTTTCAATTCCATCGTTAGGCCTTCGAATGTCGGAAATGCGACATTCGACCTGCCTTTGGTTTAATCGATCTTTTACTTGTTTTCAATTTGATATCAGTCTTATGCGACGCAACTAGTTTACAGACTATAATATATTGAGGTCAGTCCGAGGGCTAAGACTGATTCAAAGATTAAAACAAAGTCGGGATTACTTTATTTAATCGGGAGGGAAGTCTGTTTGGCAACAGAGGTATCCTGGGTGACGTTGCAGCTCGTTGCGATATCTTGCGACATCTCCGTAACGAATATCTAATTCAACACTGTTGAAACTTGAGTACGCAAGTAACAGGAGATGGAGGTCCAAGAATAAGTAGGCAAGAGGGTAAGGTAAAAACTAGCATTTTATTCTGGTTTCGTCTTCGCGTCGAAGTGTACACTTTCGACGCTCGGGGATGAGTGACTTTTTGTCTCGAAACACTTAACGACTAGCTCTGCCGGCAGCGCGCTGCTTACGGCTTAAGTGAGTGGGGTATTACCGTATTGGTCCGCCGTCCCCGCGTAAAAGATTACGCGCTGGGATCTTTTCGTCGATTAGAATGCCTAAGCGACAGGGATGTGCAGTTACGCGTGACTGGAGGTTTTTGACGTAAGATACCTAAGTGAAGTATTTTACGTAGAAAAGAGGTAAAATACCTAGTAAATTACGTGCCAAGATGGCGGACCTGGAGAACTGTCCATAACCTCACTTTTTTTAATTTCTGGTATCGGCATGCGTAAGAGTTTTTTTTTCAATGCCTATATTGTTAACTACAAAATAATAATGCCAACTAAAGCGAAACAGAAGCAAAAAAACACTCCGGGCTTCCATACATTCCATCAGGGATGTGCAGTTACGCGTAACTGGAAGTTTTTTGCGTACAATACCTAAAGGAGGTATTTTACGTAAAATACCTCGAATATGTAAGATACATGAAGAAAACCCCTGATTGGCTGTCTGAGTCAAGTTTTCAATTTCCCGCCTCAGAGGTGGCGCCCTTACATATAGAATAAGATGTAATTTACATCATGTAGAAAACTGATGACGTAAAATACCAGGTAAATTACCGTAGAAAACAAAGTAAATTACCAACTTGCCAGAAGTAGCACAAGTTGTTTGGATTTGGAGACGATTTGTATGTCTCGTGATCCCCCTGTTGGGCGTTGGTAATATCGCCCTACAGATCATGCATTTTCATGGACACAAGGTGCGGAAGCTATTCGAAAAACGGGACTTTATTTTCAAGAGGCAGCAGGCCTTTATCGATGAAGGGATCCTCTTCAGGGTTAAGGCCAGCGTCAGCTTCGGCTAAGGTCACATGGAATAGGCTTTGATCCGTTAGGAATTTTTCAACAGTGCAAGTGATTGCTTCATCGTCGGTTCTAAGGACGAACGGACGGCATTTTATATAAGAAGCAAACTTGTTGAGGAAAAATTTGGCACAGGCGATAATGCATGTGGTAGAGTCTGGGTTGGTTTGGTAGAGCACTGCTCCCATTCCTGTGGCACTTCCGTCAATGTGACTGAGGAAATCGGTTGGGGCTTCTCCTAAGTTGTTATCGGCGTGAATGCATTTTTTGGTTCCATAGTAAACCACCATTTGTTCTTTGAACCAAGAGTCTCCGTGGGTAGGGGATCGTTAATTTGGTCGCTAACAAAAAAGGTGGTTTTCATGGTGGGTCCACATACTGTAAATTTAAATTTTATCGTCCCCAGATTATTAAGGAACCTTCCGGTCTTTGCTACTCTGTTAAGTACTGGGGTTATTGTTGTACACGAAACGTCGCTTAGTGGTTTGCAGTCTTAACGTCGGGTAACGCCCCCTGCTGCCTCAGGCTTTACTTGGGTGGTTTATCTGATCGAGGGGGGACTTCCTGTTTCTCTTTTTCGGCACAATTACCAAAGGCGAATTGCGGGACGCAATAATTCCAGAAGAATGGCGACACTGGATTCCTCAGGGGCATGGGGTTGTAAACGCTGGAACAAGAGGTATTTTTTTCTGGAGGAAAAGTTAAACAGGCTCCTTCTCCCCTAGCTTTATGGAGCACAATTGAGAGGTTAGGCGGCCGACGATCGTGGTTCCGTTATACTTTTGTAAGAAAAGTTCAAGGAATCGTGCTTCTAATAGAGGTACTTATGAGCGGCACGGTAAGGGCCCGCCACGACGGCGCCATTAGGTATTTCACGATGTGGCGTCACTGGGCAAGATTTAGCAAGATAGCCATACGCTGGTGCATGAACTTTGGCCCCAAATGCATGGGACTACAATTTATTTTTTTATTATCTTCGTATAAAATAATTTTTCATCATGAGTGTATTATTATTTTCTACGAGGATATTAAAAAAATAAAGTTTAGGCGCAAGCACTTTGATGCCAATGTCTATGAACCACCGCATGGCCATATTGAATCGCCATATTATAATACGTAATGCCTCATTATTTTGTTGTCAGCTGTCAAAAATAAGTAGTGAAATCAGTCAAATAGAACCGAAAATTGATAAGACGACGATTTTTAAGTGGAAAGGAAAACTAATGACTGAAAATATGTACAAAAACAGATTGCGCATGGTCGAAGGAGGAAATAAGCTTTGTAAAACTGCTTTTAAATGAGCCCAACTTGCTGACTTATAATCTAACCTCAAAACTGTAAACCGTAATAATTATGCGAGTCCTGATACTTTTAATACTGATGTACTGGGTGAAAATCTAATTTGTAAAACATGCGAATGAATGACGTTCAATTTTATATTTATTAGATTTCAGTGAAAAAATAATTCACTTGAAGTTGAAGCGCGAAGGTGAATATAAATGATTAAAAAAGTAAAGAGAATTGATATTAAATGTACCTAATGCCGATATAGTTGATAATATTTCCAATTAAAAAAAATTTAATATTGTATTTTTCTTCAGTCGCATTTTTCTTTTGGACAGATATCTTTTATAATAACTTGTAATTTAAGAATGTTTACTTTAATGTGTACATCATATTTTGAGATCCTTTACATTTCCTTAATTATTCAATAAGATGTTAAGGTGGCATGGATAAAATTCAATGAAATATATATTCTTTGTCGAAATTATTTATTTAAATAAGTGTGAACAACTTTATAGGTATGCACCTTATAAAAATTCCAACTTCGCGCGCTTTGACTCTCCTCTCCTAGCGACGCGCTTGTGCATTTATGCTCATAGCATTTATACGCCCATAGTTTTATTCCCATTTCCAAATATTTTTTTGTTGAATAAACTTTTTCTCGAATACGAGACTCGCGATCAATCTGAAATTTAGAAAACGTTTTCACACAATATTTAGGCATTCCCACTAAGCCTTTCCCACTTCATTACATTGTGATTATTTATTGCATCAAAATTAAGCAGAACGTTAATAGTGTTACGCTCGATTCACTCTATCTCCAAAAGATTACATGTTAATTTCAATTTTTTTCTTTTAAACCAGACTTCGAAACTTTACCAAATTTGGTGAGCACGTTTCGATTGTCAGTAACTCCCAAATTTCAAAATTTGAACAAAATCTGATCATTGGAAGTTTGAGGTCGTTCCTTCTTAAGGTGCATGGCTACAGAGATCAATCGCGTATTCAGCTGGGGTTCCTTGAGTTGGGAAATATACTTTCATCTGATTCACAAAGGCGACAGGGTCTTCGTAATCGTGACCATGGATTTCCGGAAGTGGCCGAACGGGGGTAGTATTGCATTTATGATAGCATGTAATGCTTATTAATTGGCATAGGGTTCTTGATAAGCATATACGGGATTTTGAGCGACGGGAAAATTGTTTATAAGAGGATGGTTTCCCACAGGGCCTTGATGTTATCCAAGGGGTGAGTTTCCCACAGGGGATAGATTTGGAGTCACTACGGTTTGTATACTTACATGGGGAGAGTATCCCATAGGGCCTTGAATTTCTCCAAGGGGTGGGTTTCCCACAGGGTGCTGGAAATGATGTTGCACCAAGGGTTGGTTTAGATTTACTCCAAGGTCGGCCATAATGGATAAGGTGTAACTTCTTCGTCAAGCGTCGTTTATTTTTGTGAGATCGTCGGTGAAATGGCATGGAGGTTTTAAAGCAGAAACTGGGGTTAAAAGTATGTTAATTTTTCTCTCAGGGCCCAACATTGGGAGAAAATTTGAGGTCAGTCTGTGGGCTAAGACTGATTCAAAGTTTCAAATAAAGTCGGTATTACTTTATTTAATCAGGAGGGAAGTTTTTTGTTTAAAAACAGAGGGTGGTTCGGTGTGTGGAAGGGCCAGGTGGTTTGGGTGGTCCACGGCATCCAGGGCGACGTTGCGGTTCGTATGACGGCGATTTCTACCGATACGGAAGTAATCCGCTCCGTAACGGAGGTCTGCTTTCACGCTGCTAAAACTTAGTATACAAGTGACGGAAGGTCTGGGTCCAAGAAAAAAAAAGGTAAGCAAGTAAGGTAAAAACTAGGCTTTTATTCTGGGTTCGTCTTCGCTTCGACATATACACTTTGGAGGCTCGGGGGGACTAGCAGTGGTGGCGGTGTGCCACTCACCGCGCAAGTGACTAGGGGTATTACAGTATTGGCGCTGGGCGGGGGTCTCGTGCGAATGTCCCGCGCTTGCCAAGTAATAGTATACAAGTCTTAGACGAGCCGCGAAACCGCGCTTACGCTGTGAGGTGCCAGAAAGACTTTAACTTTTTACTGAGTGGCGCAAATCAGTGGGTGTTAACCAAATAAAATCCATAATTAAAGAAAACCAAGTTGTTAGTATCCATATATCAATTAATCGGAATCTTAAAATTGATTGAAGAATCAGTTAAAGTACTTTTCTTCATGGTTTCGTGGTTTTCAGACAAATTTTTGTATAAGTGTTTTTAAAGAATTTTTAAGAATATTTTTGTTTTGCCGGTACGCTGAGTTGCTTATCTCTAAAGTGCGCATGTGCATCCACGCCTGTTCCAATATTATTCTTGTACAGTCTGCTGGATTGAAGCACTTTGCACATCATTTAGAGGAATGGAAATCCTTACTTTCGAGGTGGGTGTTGTAAAAAAGCTATTTACTAACGGTCACCACAGTCGTGTACATACAGCCGTGAACAGGCAGTGTGTGATTCCATGGATGGATTCTTGCAATGGAAGTCTTAGTAGACATGATCTAAGAACTTCGTTGCAAGAAACCCATACAGTCAAGTGATAGTTTTTCTTGCACTGCGAGACTGCTCTTACAGCATCGAAGTATTCATGCTATTAAAATTCTTGTTCTTTCTTCGTGTGTTTATTGATATATTAACATTATAATTATTGTAATATATTCAGGAAAATTTAATCAGAAACAAAATTAACCATAAATACTAAAGAAATATTGATTAAGGAGTGGTTAAAGTATTACGCAACGCCTTCGGGGAGCCCTCTTTGGCGATACGATACCAAACCGGGAACGGAGTCTCATATACCGATACTGATACGATACAGAGAGTTTCGTATCGAACGGCATCACTAGTGACCCATAATTTTAAATGCTTTTCGATGTACCTCTACCTCTCTAATTATCGCTGCGAATTTTGATTCTGTATTAAAAAATACTGGATTAGTAATGCTACACAAATTTTTTTTCAGTATACACCAATTTTCAAAGTTACAATTTGAAGCGACATTGGAGTGTTTAGACTCAACAAGGAGTCAATTAAGATACAAACAATATTCTCAAACTATTATACATCTATTCTTAAGTCATATTTTTCTTACCGAGCATTCTGCAAATTTCTATTTGATTTTTCGATTCATCTTTCTTGTCCAGCAATTGTTGAACAGTTCCTCTAACAGCTTTTGGAATTTGATCGACATATTGTGGTTTTATAAGAGCTTTTAAGTCATCTTCAAGAATTTTCGTGAAATAATTTTGTAATTCGCTGCCCCTGAAGTGACTTAAAATTTCTGTCCAATCAGGTGGATTCTGTTTAAAAAAATGTTTTTAATATTGATTAATTGAACATACAAGCACAAAATTTTGGCTTCACTTACAAAAGCAAAGATACAGAAAATCAAAAGGTTTTTTTTCAAACCTTAGAAGATTTCACATTAAAATGAAACTTATTTTCAGACATTGAACTCCGACATGACAGTTCGGTTAATAATGATCCTTATAAAGTCAACTTTAACATAAGCCCAAGAACAGAAAAAGATTTTCGCCCAAAATTTGGCGTATCCTCCCCTATGGATAGGCGATACTGAAAAAAAAGTATAGTTTTCGAAGTATCGATACTTTAAAAAGTTTCTATTCTGATCCGGATACAGAATTGAATGAAGAACCGATAATTTTAGTAGACGGGGTACGGTCGGTCACGATACCGACACCCCGATACATCAACTTTGTAAGTATCGGCTATAAGAATCAAAGTATTGATTCGGTATCGCCCACCCCTAGACCTCCCCTTCTAAATTTAGTAAGTTCGATTTGACATTGAAAAATATTTGAACATACGTCACGTTTAAGATTAGGTAATCTGGATTTATTAGAATATGCACAATAAACATTTGTTTAAACTTTAATCACAATATTTAGTAAAATATATAATACAACTGGAAGCAATTTTTTCGAAATACTCTGAGTACTAAATGCGAGATAAAAAACTGATATGTTTAGCATTATAAAAAACAATATGGCTTTTTTATTAGTAGGTTACAAAATTATCAGCTCTATTCACAAGTAAAATGATTTTAATTGGAAGTTGTTACGCGATACTTTTCAATTGTGCAAGAATAGGTATATTTTCGTCTCCAACTTTTCTACCAGAAGCGATGACATATTCAGAAATTGAGAGAGGTCAGAAACCGTACTGTGGTATTCTTTCTTAAAAATTTTTTTACTTTTCTCCAAAATTTACTCTAAATAATATAAAAAATTGGGACATTTTTTGTAACCTACTTTGGCATAGTTTCCATAATATGAATTTTTCAAGCAAACAATTAATTTTTCAGCAATAGTACCTGTAGTTATTTTATACGTACAGTAAATTGACCTAAATTTGGCTTTTGCTTGCCAGCCAAAATTTTAAGAGCTGTAGATTTTCCAATTCCATTCGTACCAACTAAACCAAGAACTTCACCGGGTCGAGGTATCGGAAGTCTGTGTAACTTGAAAGAATTTTTGGAATACCGATGAGTTGTTTCCTTTTCCAAATTACTTGGAAGATTTATAATTGATATAGCTTCAAATGGACATTTCTAGAAAAAATTGATTATACAATAAATCTAAGTTCTAGATATGTGGAAGGTTTAAATGTGAAAACCTAAAATATTACTTTTACACAAATACCACATCCTATGCATAATTCTTCGGAAATTGAAGCTATTTTAGTATTAGGTGTCACTTCAATGCATAGCTTTCCCATTCGTACCACAGGACAAGAACGCTTACATTCTTGTCTACAACGTTTCGGCTTGCATTTATCAGAATTGACTATCGCAATTCTTGTCAAGCGATCTGTCTCCTCCATTCCCCTTTTTGGCGGCATAGTGCTATTTATTGTAGCTTATATCTGTCAACAGAAATAGTAACTTTAATTCGCTTTAAACAAATGATAAAATGATATATTATATTATAACCCTAGTAGAAGTTTAATTAAAAACCCCTTGGAGAACAGATTGGGTAACTCCATCCCCCATGCGGTTGTCATTTGGTTTTGTAACAGAACATGATGGGTATCCCTACGGGACTGTTTTGACGTTTCTTTCAACTGCCTAAAGGAGGGTGCCATAATTCAATAGGAATTTCGCACCTCCTCAGATCGCGTCATGGGACCTGCAAAACATGTGGAAATATTTGTTGTTTCAATCTTTTTGTCTAGTTTTTCGGCATCACGGTGACATGCATTGGAGCAGGTGCAAGGGGAGATACATGAAAAACGAGGATTTAAGTTGTTTATTTTTGCATAATTAAAAAAAAAAAAAAAAAAAAAAAAAACCAGGAGTACTACAGTCTGAACTACCAGGCCAGTTGGAATAAGATATTTTTACAGTCCATAAAGGAGGCGAAGAACTTTTTCAAGGCGATCTTTCTATAGGGCCAGCACGTCCACTGAAAGTGCAAATAATAAAAAATTATCACTCGCCAATCCCCTCTCTTACCGCCTTCCGAAGTAGTCAGTCAACGGGAAACAAATTTTCACTGATAAAAAATATCCAAAAGAGTAGTTTTTCTTTTTACACACATATAGTGCAGGAAAAAGGTATTAATAACGGTTTCGCTAAAAAGTTCGATTAACTATAAAATTTTCCATTTTAATTAAAAGCAAATAAAATCAGAGAAAATTTTGGAAAGAACTTCGAAAATTGATCAGGTGACTGTTCGTCCATATTTTTATAATATATTTCCAAATTGTTCGGTTTAAAGAATAATATTTAAAGCCTCTTTTTAATCATCAAACTAGTAAGTACCCAAATTAAGGCGAGGATGTAGGTAGCGGCGATGATTAAGAGTTTTAACGGCAATATCGCTGGCGGGGGCGAGGACGGCTACCCAAGGCTGCCCTATCAGCAATATCGATATTATAGAACTCGAAATCACCTGGGCTACCTACATCCTCCCCTCAATTTTAAAATTGATTTGTTTGAAGCTTTACGAGATCCCAAGTTAAAAAAAAAACTACTTTTGTTTAACATTTTCCAACATTGCGGCCGTATCCCAAAACATATGGATGAGGATCTTTGACACTATGTTTATAAAGCTATTCCCAACTTGCGTGCAAAAAATGCTACTATTTTCAATTTTTTCTCAAATGCTTCATTGGCTGGACTATAGAAAGCAAACAAGCGTGCGCTCAGAAGGCACGCAGAAGCGCTCAGAGAAGGGGAAGAGAAGCGAATCATGGAACTATCAGTGGACTTTGGGGAAATAATTAATGGAATAACTAAAAAAGAATGTCTGGTGTCCCCCTTATTAATCTTACAACTAGTATTTCACCATGCTTTGCAGGGCCGTTCAGGTTTCCAAGAGAGAAAGTAGTCGTCAAAAAGAACAAATTTTCTAAAGGTAGATATGTTAAGCTCTAAACGTCATAGTTTCGCGGGAGAATGATTTAGAATTATCTTCATCACTTTCGTTATTATATTGATAATGATTGTACTGTTTTACCTTAAAATTAAAGTTCTTAAAACATATTTCATTTTTTATCTTCAAATATGTGCACAGTTGAGCACATATCATTCTTATATATTTTCGTCAGTACCACATAAGTATAATTTACATAAGTATAGTAGGTTCAAAATTGGCGCAGCACTATTAAAATGAGATGCACATAACAACGTAAACGACTATTTATTCATTTGTTTTATTCGTTTTTTAAAGAACCAAAATGAACAAAAATTTCATAATTTCTTAAGATTGTCAAACAAAATTTTAGAGGTAGCTATCAGCCCAAATGTGTTAAAAATTCAATAAAAAGTTCAATTCTAAAAAAAATCGTAGATGCTTTATAGAGGCGATGTCAAATAATAATTGTATGAAAAATACAAAGGCTAAAAATTTAATTTTTTAAACAAATGGACTCCCGGATTTGCTTAAAGTCACCCTTTAAGATACTATAACTCAATTTTTAAGTATCTTTTCTGTTTTTTTTTCATTTTTGTATAATACAATTTTTGTATAATTTATACACTACCAACGCAGTGTTATTGAAGCGAGCGCAGAGGTAGGGTTAGCGACGGAAGAACACAACGTTTCACTCCCGTTCACACACACGCGACTGTTTATACGGCGCTCCTGATTGGTCCAGCGTAAATATTCAGCAGTCCGCGTCCGCCTTGACGGCGTGAAATGTATAATCGCGCAACTGACGTATTGATATGCAAGCTTTTATGCATATGCATGATCGTCCGTGTGGTGACATCAAGGGCCTTAAGTTCGTTCTTCGTCCATTGAACCACCCCAAACGAGTAGAGTAGAACCGGGACGGCAAGCATGTTAGTCGCAGATATCTTGTTCAACACTGACATATTGGAAGACCAAATCTGTCGAAGAAGATGCTTGTATCTGCTTCGGAGAGACTCCTTCATTGATGTTACGTCCTGAATGCGGCTTTGAGGCACGCCCAGGTATGTATAAGTCTCTCCAGTGTTAAGATGTCTAATAACACTTATATCCACAACAGGCTAGGTCAACTCCCATAGGGAAAAACGGCAAAGTCACGAACTAGGGTGCGCGGTGCGAGGGGAATTAAGGGGTACAGATTTAGTTCACTGCCCGACACAGATGGCGTTCACGCAGTTTTGAATTGGGGGCGCGGGGTGCAGAGGGAGCAATGAAAATATTGTTTGACAGTTCTGAACAGTGTTGATATTGATTGTTAAAAAATGGATTCACTAGGTAGAAAAAAATGTGTTGTTCTAAATTGCAATAGCAAAAAAGTGTCAGATAGAGAGGTTATTGGCCATAAGTTTCCGACAAATCGGTCAGTAGGATTGCAATGGGTGGCAAGAACGGGAAACAAAGCTTTACAAAGCCAGCCGTACGAGATCATAACCTCAAATTCATTCTGTGTTTGAAATTCTTTTCAGAACGAAGTATAAATAAAACTGCATTTTTTATTTCACTTGAATGGTGTCATGCATTTATTTCAAATAAATGCAAAATAAAGCAAGTGAAAAATGTTAAATAATGATTTAAATTAAAACCAACTATCATTTATCATTTCACGTTATTTATTCGCTTCATTTTGCATTTACTATCTCCCTTTTCCTTAAAATAAGAAAATTCTGGCGCACACAAGAGCAAGCTATACATGTACACGACCACTAACACATGGACGCTGACTTAGTTTCGCCGCCCGACACAGATGGCTCTAAAAACGGCACCATTTTTCTCCCACATAGTCGACCTAGCCTG
>CAKNWU010139095.1:999-14276 GCA_932072015.1 Andricus quercustozae | reverse complement strand
TATATAATCACTGAACCGAAAAATCTATGTTTGTTTTTCTTTGAAGTGATTGTCTATGTTATTCGTAATTCTTACAGCAAATAAGTCATTTTCTTCATTTCAATGGACTTGCCTTAAGTAGAGGTGGCCAGTTCAGGTCAGCCAAACCTTTAAGAAGAAGTTTTACATATTTTTTGCTATTACGTATAACATCAATTCTTTATGAAGTTTTGACGTAGAACAATAACTTTAATTGTGGAAATTTAAATTTTGTAAGTGGCATGAATTGTACGTATTTTTTAAAAAGGTAAAAAACTAACTTTATTACTGCTGACAGGAGGGGTGGGTTTGCTCGTCGGCGTTGTACCAATTTTCGTTCTGTTCTTATTTTTAGTCTTATTTTTTTTCTTGTTTCCAGAAGTAGGACTTGAGACACCTCGACTCGTTAGAACTGAACGAATGGTTGTAATTTCAGGTAATCGTTTATTTGCTTCGTTGGCTGATGGAGTGGCTGTTTGCATCATAGGTGTGGTGGTGGCGTCTGGTGAAGTAGAACCTTCCAATTCTTCCTCCATTTTCTGAGAAGAGAATATAATATTCAACTTTGATAGTTTGTGAATTATATTACTGAACAAAGGGAAGCAAATAATTACTTAATGGCTAGTAATAGTTGGTATTGAAATTGGATTGAGTCTTCCTTTAAAAAATGTGTAGAATTAAGAATTTTTTAATTTAGTAAAAATAAATGACCACACACCTTGGAGAGTGTGGAAAGTCGAAATTCGCCAACATCGTTGTCTGAAATTGTAGTTGCAGATTTCGGAGCACTTTTCCTAGTTCCTTTCTTGTTTGACTTTCTTTTTAAAGTCTTCTTCTTCTTCTTCTTAGATTTGTTCTTGTTAGACTTGGAACTGGAATTTGGGTTGGTCAACTTTACGGTGACGGGATCGTAATTGGCACGTAGAATTTTATTTATGCGGCCCAAAATGTTATCTACGAAACGGTTGTACTTGGATACGTAAATTGCTGATACGTCACCACTGGGCTGAGAATCCAGCATCCCTAAAATATTAATAAAATGATTTATAAGATAAAAAATCTAAACATGAACAAAATTCAAATTTTAATGTTTATATTTGTAATCATTATTTTATCTTTATTTAATAGCCTCAATTTACCAATTTAACTTTCCATACCTAATATTTAGAATACATTATTCATCGCTTTTGGAATTCAGGTTAAAGTGAAAGTTCCAAACGGGTATTTTTGAGCCTTCATGAGATTTTAACATACATTTAACCCATTTTGGCCCCAACCTATACCATCACGTTCCTTGTATAATTTTCTGTTTATTGTAACCAATAACTTATATTTGTCCGAAATGCATCCTTCGAGCTAATATTGAAAATTTGTAATTATTTTCCCAATTTTGGAAAAATTGTGAATATTTCTGCACCAATGCCAGGATGCAATTAAAAATTAATAGTAGTGACCCTTTTATGAATAAAATATACTCCCAAAAAATCCTTAAATCCAAAATAGGATATTTTATAAATGCTTGAATATATCATAAACGTGGATATCTGCTTTTTAAACATTTTTTATTGTGAAATTTGACTTTTGTTAACAAATTTTAGATCCTTCTTTGTTTAAAAAAGTTATAAACCTTACTGTTTATAGTTTTCTTAAACTTAAAAACATCCATTTTTTTAATTCACAAAAATATCAAAATCAAGAATAAAGATTTTTGGGGCACCTGAGAACCAATGCATTTTGATATAACATCAGATTCCCTATAAAGATTTGTCTATATGAAAAATTTATTCCCTACTTTTTGTAGATTATAAAAAAATAATTATTGTTCTATAGGTCGCCAAACTTTTTCATAATTACGGAAACATAATATCTTTCGTTTTTTGTGATACTTTTTAAAGTCTGGCTGAGGATATTCGTACGGCAGACCGTACACAATTTTGCAAAATGATTGTGGGAGCTCGAAAGGGGTTACATGGTTCGGAGGTGACGGACAACATTTTCATCAATCATGCCACTATATACTGACCGGCTGGCCGTGCGAATGGACACGTCGTTAAAATTTCGTAGTGTATTCTCTTGCGGCATATTATGCTGGATTTTAATTTTCTCTTCAAGCATACTTTTCTCTTTCGGACAGAGGAGTACCTAACCTCATTTTGTTAAGACGAATCACAGGATTATATGCAGGAGGGCAAAAAGCGTTTATCACAATCCTCCCGGGTCCGAAGCACGGCAGTAACCAAAAAGACATGCTACCGTTGATGAAATAAGATTAGGTACTCAATAGGCGCGTCGTTTAATTTTCTAATCCGGCATATGTTGCCGGAGATAAATTTTTAACTTATTGGAATTTACCTTCAATTCTTTAGAATTCATCATAAATTCTTTGAAATTCCAAAGAATTTAAGCGTGAGTTCAGTCACATATTTCAGGGTGGATACATATATAGAGATGAAATATAACCTGAATCGGTCACAAAGTTTACCCTCGCATTGTTTATTTCGGCACGTTTTGTCGGAGACGATTTTTTAAACTTTTTGGGATTAACCTAGAATTCTATGGAATTCTCTAGATTCCCGCCGGCAAATAAATCACGCTGACGATCAAATATGCCGGAAGTGAAAATGAAAATCCGTCATAATTTTCCGGAAAGCAATACTCAACTTAAAATATTTGGATGACGTCAAGCTGTAGACCGTACCGACAAAAATCAAACATTTTTGTAATTAATAATTTTATGTAATGTTTCACATTTTTTCATAAACAATAATCATTTCTTTTTAAAACGATACCATCACTAATACCATTGCACTTCTTGGTAGTATAATTAAATACTCTTTCCGTAAGCCTTTTTGAATTATATTGTTTTTGCAAATAATTCACAGTAGAGAATTGTTTATAAAACTATAATTAATGCTCACATGTGGAAAACTAACCGTTAATTTAAGGAGAGAAATTTGAAAAGTACGATAGAAAAGAAGTTGATTTCTCTGAAATTAAAGATTACGATCAAGAATCATCTAATGGTCATTGGCCTTGAATCTTCGAAAGCAGCTAATTTACAGATAGAAGATAGAACATACAGATATATGTGTAAGGAGTCTGTGATTCGTTTTAATTAGGGAAAACGCCTTCCTCCTAATAGCGGCTTGGATATATAAGTATAATGAGGAAGTCGAGCTGAGCCAGAGACTCTCAGCGATATGATGATCGGAAGCCTACTTACGTCGCAGAAACAATGTTAACGGTATCTACCGGTCTACCGGAATTCTTGCACCAAACTGGTCTTCCATCTGGGTCACAGCTCGCTTCCTCCTCACCTACCGACCTACCTACACGGCACAGTTGCATCTACGTGCCTTCAATCATACAAAACTCTCCCCCATTCGGAGTTCTAACAATCTATACTCTACAGTCTACAATCTACACTCTACACTTTCATCGGATCGAAAATCATTGATACGATCGGTTATCAGACTGGCTTTGATGGACATAATGTTTCCCTTTCCAAGAAACATGGTTTCAGATAGCAGCTTTAATGGGACGTGAGCACTTTTGTCAAAGATAGGTAACCTTTGAAACTAGACGATATACAAATCCAAAAATTAGTACTCTACTGAGAGATTAGCTGCATTTCTATTCCAAGTTCAATAATTTTCAAGTTGAATAAATGAAACTTTCACTGTATCGCAGATTTGAAGTTAGAAGATTCAAAATCGAAGAAGACTTCATATTTCGACACTTTGAAATTTGAACGCTATTCATCATTGAATATTTTTTTATTTAAATTGAAGAGTTTGAAATTCAATAGTTTCAAGTAAAAAGAATTTCAAATTTACTTCCCTTCAAGCGAGTTCTACACAAATAAGCTCTACATAGCAAAAATCTACATGGGTAAATCTACACATCATAACCTTACACTTATTTATTTTGATCTCAATTGTTTACAATTAAATTTTACACCATAATCCATAAAACTCTACACATCGTTATAAATAAAATTTTGATAATCTAAACAAACTCTATACGATCATTTTCTGACGAAACTCTAAACAATATAATTGAATATTTAGTATTTTTTAAGCTCTACACGAAATTAAAAGAAGACTTTAGATCATAAAAATCTGCACAAAGTGAAAATACAATTTTCTAGGCAAAATTACACATAAGCTAAATGAAGACGCTCCAAATTCACCTTTCTGTTCAGGGCCGAATTTAGTACGGGGCCAGCGGGGCCATGGATCCTGGGCCCCCACAAATTAGGGGCCCCCACAAATGTCGGTAAATCAAAAAAGCTGCGACATGCACACACTTCTGCATCAGCTCCTACTTCAATGACCTTTTTTTAGAAGCAAGCAAGGAATTACAAAAGGCCACCACATTTTAACCGGCCCCACGGCCCCCAGAACCCTAAACGCAGCCCTGTCTCTGTTCTTTCATACTTTCAAGGCTCTCCTTCATAAATGAAATGGCAAAAAAAAAATTTAATTTAACAGAAGCTTTTTTTGTGTTCTTTTATCTTTTCTAAGTATATTACAAAAATCGAAAGAAAAGTTTAGCAGCGAAGGTAAACTATGTGGCATTTTCGTTACCCTGGGATAGGGCTTACGAGCATAAGATACTAATTTTAATTTCAATTATCTCACCTTTGAAATAATCAATCTCTTTCTAATTGCACACACCATTAGATAGCACTTTAATGAATCGATACGCCCAGTTTGAAAAAATTCCTAAGAAAATTACTTTATTCTGATAATACCATAAATTGGCTTATATAAAGTATTCTTGTATATTATGATTAAATCATATAGAGTTATTATTAGCCTTAAAATGAGTTTATTGACACTTAGTGCAGAATTTAACAGTTCCTCCGCGGACAAAATTGGTTCGTGAAGTTTTTTACGACTTTTAAATCATTACTGGCCATAAGAACATCTTGCTAGAATGTAAAGTCTTGTTTAATGATTAGTTATATACCAGTGTTAAAAAATTATAGAACCGTAATATAAATTTTCAAGTAGTATATGAAAGTTTTTAGTAATTAATCATTAATATATTAATAAGTAATCATTCATATAAATAGTGTGTGAACTCATGAACATTTCATTTTAATATAATCTAATAGAAACAAAGTACTTCTTTTGATACTAATATGAAAGTTTAAAAACGGAAGTTAGAATTTGGCATACGGTAATTTGGGATTCGTCGACTAGTACAGCGGATGATTGGCATCCAAATTTTTCAAATTTATATTTTCGAGTATAAGTTATGAGTCTTATAGATTGTTAGAGTTAGCCTTATTTGAGTTAGAGAGTTATAGAGAGTTGAGTTTAGATTCTGCTCTTAGCAGACGTCTTGCACAGAAAAATGTCTCCTTAAAAAAGGCACGAACTGGTATCTAGGTCTGGGACACGAGAAAAATTAATCGGACATTGATGGATTTTCGTAAATAATCTGCAAACTTTGAGAAATAATGGCCGAATTCAATGTTAAAATTAAAAAATGGTTTAACACTTTCTTTTCATCAATAAATACAACAATGCGGGTTTATAAATTATATAAATTAAATCGCACATAAGATTCAATTTTTTTTCTCGTATCCGAGACCTAGCTATAAGTTTGGGACTTTTTTACGGACAAATTTTTTCCGTGTGCGTTCGCGCCTTGGCCCTGAAATAAAAAAACAAAGGTCTTCTTCGATATGCATAATGCTTCGAAAATGTGAATGAGTTCATAGCAATAAAGAATTTTTTATTTTATTTTATTCTTCGGCTGAACTTTTCACTTAGGTAACTGAAATTTGAGCATAAATCTGGGTCAGTATATGTCAAAAATATCAGGATCTGCAACTGGTCGTTCGGTTTCAATGAAACTTGGCGAAATTATATAGTGTTATATAAAAGACATTTCGTGCCCAAAGAATAAAAATTGTTTGCCGTGAAGTTTATTTATCGATATTGAATGTACTATCGCATTTATATACAATTAATTAATAAACACAGGCAATAGTGAAGTTTTAAACATGATTATAATTTGGGGCGGACTGAGCCGGTTTCAAAACGATATTTTTTGTATATTGAGCCTGACAAGTTGCAGAAGACTTCTTAAAAGTGTACTTAAAATTATTTCTTTAAATTTTTCAGAAAAATCACCATTTTTATTCGGGGCAAAATTCTGGTTTTTAGGTATGAATTTTATAATAACAGTTTATAAATTATTTTAAAGTATAAGAAAAAATTTGAATTAATTGACCATTAAATGCATTTATACTTTCAAATATTTATAAAATCCTTCCACTAAGTAATAAGACTTAATTATACCTTACAAAATTATTTGTTGAGCATTTTGCAGAGCATGAATAGGTACCAATAATCATATTGCTCAATCGTGAAAACATTGATGTTTTGTCGTGATACTCAGTTCTATTCTTAGAATACTTTAGTAATCTTTTATGTGTACGAAAAACACGAAAAATAATCTTCTGTTAACAAAAACAAATAAATATTTGAAGTTTCTCATCTAGCCCCAATACGTGTCTCGTCTCGCCCCAGAGCCTGGGCCCAATTTATAATTTGCATATTTTTATCGCAATTACTATTTTTGGAAGACTTCGTCTTCCATGAAATTAATACTTGAGGGTTCATAGAATGTATAGAACCACTTGCATTTTTAAAAATTACTATAGTTTGCAAATATTTTACTGAAAATGATAACAAGGGTAATCTCACCCCGGTCTCCCCTAATTCAAAAAAATCTCATGCCGAAATTCAACATGGCGTAACTTCCGTAATTTTGAATAAAAATTTTAATTGTTTTGATACGAAATGCCTTTCATACAACACTATAATTTCGACAAGTTTCATTAAAATCGAACGATCACTTGCAGATCCTGATATTTCTTACTTATAGTGGCCTGTCTGTTAAAATTTCAATCAAGTAACTGATATTATCGTGTGATATCTTATGAATTCTAAATGCTAATAAATTATATTTTACGTTAAAACGCATTTTAAAACAGATCATAATGTCCTTATGGCCTGGGTGTCGATTATGTAACTTTCTCACTTCACTTCCACCTCACTTTCACTGACACATTCAATTGTTTACTTATAGTTGTCTTCAATTTTTTTCTGTAAGGTGAAAGTATTAGTGAAGTTACAAAGTTAAATATTCAATCCCCCGAGATTACATTATTCACTCATTCGCGTAAAACTTAATCAACCAATTTTCTCCGTGTTTAAAGTTGAACTATTAAGGGTTTTAAAATTCAACACTAATTTTACCTGTTTGCGAATCTGAATTTTTGATTTGCAAAATTGTAGAATTAACCGTAAACATTGGAAATAAAGAAAAAATATTTATGTTTATTGGTGAAATGCGAGGCATCAAAATTAAACGTAGCATTCTAAATGAACTATTTTTAAATTCGATCGTTTAAAATATACAAAGTTTAGAACTTACAATTCGACGTCTCCACGTGAACAGTTTTTATCTCGGAGAAATCAAATGAAAAAGTGATAACTCGTGGAGATGCAATGAAAAGGTGATAACGCACATCGCAAACTCTCGAAGTTTAAAAATCCTACATAAATTGTTTTGAAAACATCATCACCCTCAAATCTGTAGCATCTTTTTATTTGGTCTTCACGAGTTAGCACCTTTTTATTTAGTTTCTCTGAGATGGAAACTTTTCATTTGGATACGTCGAATTAAAACTCCAATTCCAACTTCAGTTGACATGGGTTAATTTAAAGTTATTAAGCTATTGTAACGTGGCAACTGACATTTTAGAAATTGCATACCATACTGTGTAATTAAACTACTTTTTAAATTTGGAGTCTCAAAAATTGAATAATTAAAAATTTAATTTAATAATTTATAATGAAGCAGTTTATAATAGGAAGTATAATTCAAAAATCAAGAACACAAATTCAAGCGTTTACAATCATAAATATTTAAAAAGAACTTTAAATTAAATAATAATTTGGTCCTTTAAAATGTAAACATTTTAATTAAAAGATTTGCATTATTTTTTATTACGTCTTTTTTTAAGTGAGGTAAAGTCTCCTTAATGTCAAAAGAATGAAGAAAACTCACTTTTCTGCATTCAATCAACAGTTACAATAGAAATTCTGTTCTAGACGAAATTTGTGATTAATTATATTTTCCTAATTTGAAAAAAAAAAGAAATTTCGTCAATTGGTACATCATGTTCAGTTCACATTCTGACTAATTCTCAGTAGAATTTTACTATAAATAGTTGTTTGTGTTTGAAATGTATTTTATATTAAATGAATTAGTACTGTTCATTAATCACATTAGACTGAAAAATTATTCCAAATTATTTTTAAGCAAAATAATGGATACTTTTTCGTAAAAAAAACTTGCCAATTTCGATGAACAGGAAGTTCTGACGAGCACCAAAGTTTGTCCATGACCAACTATTCTTTAGTAGGTCAGGGTCGCGGTGAAGGAATATCCCTGATCGGTTTTTTACTCTCTGGGTCACTAACCTCATTCTTCTTAAGATCACGAAAAGAACTTCAAACCAACGGCAGGTGAAAGCTGTTAAAAATATCAACGTGGTGGCCCCCTTTACCACCCATTTATTTCTATGAAAGTTTCCACCACTTAAGGACATGTGCCAGACTGACATGTAACCAATTTTTTCGAACGAACTTACTCATAAACTTAAAACTTAAATAAATTGTCTATACCGCAGGCAAATGTAAAGGAAGATAAGATGAACGTATGTCTGGTACAAGAAATTCATTTGAGCTATTAATTTATGAGTAAGCAAATTAAGCTTTTGCAAGATTTTGATCTTCTATAGATTATTTTATCTAGTCAAATAAAACGTTATTTTCCTGAATTTTATAGATTTTGTTACTAATTTAAATTATGTGAAAATAATATTCAATAAGGAAGTTGATAATACACAGATTTAAATAAAAATGATCTGAATAAATATATTTTTCTTACATTCTCATAATTTATGATTGAGAAAGTATTCGAATCGTCAAAAATTTCACACCTCAGTTTTTCAACGGATCTCCACGCTTTGAGAACCCCTGAAGCCAAAAATCAAGTTTTGGCAATGGCGACTGTCCGTATGTCGGTGAACACGATTACTCTCGAAAAAATAAACGGATCAAATCGAGCTTTGAAACACTTTTTTGGATCCTAAAAGAAGGAACGAGTTCGTTAAACAGCATTCCTTGACCCACGGTTATGGTTTTATACATCGAAAATGCTATGCAAAAACTGAATGTTCCAATTTTACGCCCAAAGGAGGAGAGATACGTAAAAAATTTTAAGAAAAGAATTTAAGCTTTTTAAAATATCTACAATTTTTCCGTTAACTATTTTTTGATAAGACTTCCCAGTGGGAACCAGGAAATCCTAAAGACGTCCTTAGAACGTACATCTATCCCATGTGACTTGATCTTTTCATGTCTTAAAAACATCCTCAGAACGCCCTCAAGACGTCCGCCAAAATACGTCTATAGAACAACTTTAGGACTTGTGTACACTGGGAAGTCTTTTTGCTTTTATGCATCGAAAATTCTAATGTTAAGCCAAACGACGTAAAAAAGTTCAATAAAAGAGTTGTAGCATTTTAAAAGACCTCTAATTTTTCCATCTACCATCTTTGATAGGACTTAAAATTTTGGTTTTATTTATCGAAAATACTATGAAAAAAATTCCAAATTCAAATTTGGAGTCAAGCGACGTGAAATACGGGAAAAAGTCTTAAAGATAAATTATAGCTTTTCAAAATTCCTGAAATATTCTTCTAAAACATTTTTTGATAGGACTTGACATTTCGATTTTATTTGTCGAAAATACTATGAAAAAAAAAAAAAAACTCATCATGTGCTCCACGACCCGAGAAACGGAAAAACGTTTTAAGGAGGAATTTGCAGATTTTAAAAAATCCTCTACAATTTTTTCAACTCATTTTTTGATAGGAATTGTCATTTCGGTTTTATTTGTCAAAAATACTATGAAAACATTGAAAATTCAAATTATGAGCTAAACGACACGAGATACGGAAAAAGTTTCCAGGAGGAATTTGCAGCTTTCAACAAGTGCTGCAAAATGTTGTTTAACCGTTTTTTGATAGGACTTGCCATTTCGGTTTTATTTGTCGAAAATACTATGAACAAAATCGAAAATTAAAATTTTAAGCCAAGCGCAAGATACGGAAAAACGTTCTAAGAAAGAATTGCCGCTTTTAAAAAGTCCTGAAAAATTTTGTTAAAAGGTTCTTGACGGGACTTGTCATTTGGCCTCATTCGTCGAAAATTCTACACGAAAAAAATTCAAATTTTGAGTTAAAGGACGCCAAATGTGGGGAAAATTTTGTGGAAGAATTTATGCTTTTCAAAATTCGTACAAATTTTCTTTGAACCATTTACCGACAAGACTTGTCTTCTTCAATTTGTTTATCGAAATTAATATGCAAAAATCTAAAATTCCAATATTACGCCAAAAGGCGCGACATACGTAAGAAGTCGAAAAGAAGACTTGTAGGAGTTTTTGTTTTATTCACCAAAACTGTTATGAAAAAAATGCCAGTTTTTAACATGACATAACAATCGATTGCGAAGAGCGAGTGCCACAATGAGAATGTTTACCTCAAAGCCTACAGAGCTTTGAGCAATTTTAATCTGCAACTATACTTCATTATGTAGAAAATGCAGAATATGGAGATGGATAAAAAGACTGGGATCTAAAAGATGTTTTTGGTAAAGTTTCATTAAGGCATTCCAAGTGGAAAGAATAAATATCAGAGCGCGAAGCGCGAGATCCGACAGACGTGCGCCTTATAGGCGAACTGTAAATATTTTGCTTCTTAGGATGATGCAGAATGCATGCAGTGCAGTTGCACTTGAAAATAAAAAAAATTGTGCCAGACGTGCAATGTGCACCAACAATTTTTTAATGTATAGCATCTACACTAAATTAAATTTCTACCTTTTAACGAAAAGTCTAGAAAAAAGTATAATTTATTAAATAAGTACTTATCTTTCGAGAAGTGTGTCACAAGGTGAAACTGTTTTGCATAATAGTGTTAATGTTTTTAGACGTTATTGTAATAATTTACTGTCATGGAGTAAATGTTCATTTCCGGTGGAAAGGACTGAAAAGTGAATGTTGTATTGACTCGCAAAAAAAAATTTTTTTTCTTCTAAATTTAAACATTTTTGAAAATTTTTAAATAAAGAGTTATCAAAACATTGTTTGACTACTACAAACTTCACAAGAGTGAACCACTATCTACACCTGCTACAGACAATATTTTTTGGAAAAAATGCAGGGCACTTTCGATTTGAGCAACAGTAAACACAAAACTTCCGAAAAAGTTGTTTTTATTCTTTCTCAAATAAAAAATTCCGTGCAATTGTTACAAAAAATATCGAGTGTGACAGTTGCAGACAGTAAGCAGTTATAACTATTGTGAAGTTTTCAGTACTCGCCATCAGCTCATGTTCGGCTTGTTTCCGGCTCAACTCCAACTCGCCCACAACTCGCCTTCAATTTGCCTCCGGCTTCTACTGTCAACTTCACACTCGTTTGGAACTGCCCCTCGTAGAATTAAAATATACTGTAAATTATAAAACCCTCCTGTAACGATAAAATACCAGCTAAATCATGACAATCAGCTTAATCACTCAAAAAAGAGGTTAAAAGTAGTTGAAAAGGTTTATATATTATTTCAATTTTCTGTTTAGTTTTTACATCAGGAGACTTAATTTTAAAAAAAGTTTAGGAAAATTATTCAGAAATAACTACTGTGGGAGTGGTTAATTCACTAAAGAGCCAAAAAGAACGTAGATCGTGAAAAAATGGTCCAAGCAGAAATATTGGTGAGATCCCTTTTCGTCTTTAAGGAACGTTTACGTCAATTATTTGCCCAACTTAGTAAACACAACAGCTTATTTATTTTATTTGAAAGTGTTTCTATAATTACTTATTAAAATTATTAGAATACATTCAAGTTTAAAAAAAGGTACGAGATCTTTAAAAATATAAGGGAATATTTTCTAGATGAAACATTTTAGATTTTTATTTATCCTGAAATTCATTCCGTAAAAATTTAATGTAAAACAATTTAATTTCAAATTTTAAAAAATTGTGACCCTTTTTTATGAAAAATTTAAGGCATTTCTATGGACATACACATTGTGGGACAAAAAGAGTGCCTCATCTCTGGAAAAATGAGTCCAAATCCCACAATTTTGATTCGATTGATATGTTTTTTAAAAATGAACGCTAATTAAATTGCTTATAGATCTGTGGGAGCCAATTTATAGAAAAAAGCTTGAAATTCTTCTTTCTTTATCAAAAACAATTATTTTTCTGACCATAATATTGTTAAAGAAATTGTATACTTATTCAAAAACAATAATAATCAGTGGATAAATCCTTCAAAATAATGTCAAGTATTATTACAAGCAAAATTTAATTTACAATTAATATAAATCGCAGTGCTGAAATATAAGCAAGAAAAAAGAAATCTTTTATTAAAAACTGTAAAATTATGCAATGGTTTATTTAGTTTGTTTATAAGTAGGTAATTAAACATTTTTGTCTAGTAGAAAATTATCACTACCAAGACAAATTGCCAAGGTATTTTTCAGGTGAAATTGCTAATAAAGGAACCTGCACAAAATGTATGGTAAAAGCCTTTCGGTGAAATCCTCTCATTGCGCCTTTTGATAAACATCACCTGAAGCATCAGAAAACGTAACTTGGCCGACCTTTGAGCGAAAAGCCTTTTCGATACATTTTGTTGGGGGTCCTTTGTTCAAACAATCACTGAATATGGTTTTTTTCTATTTAATTTTTAAATAAACCTTATTACACTTACATTTCCTTCAAGAATATTAGTCTGAAGCGGAAAAATATTATCAATTCCGAAGAAACTACTTTTGTTCAATAAATTGTTTATAACTAATGTTTTTAAATAAATATACATATATACTTTTTTTAAATTGGTGCTCTTGCAACAAGACATTGTTTTTTAATAACAATTATTGAAAGCCATTTTTCAAAATTTTTACTTTTTTAGCTATCATCGATCATCATTAAATTTCATTACAAGAAAACTTCAAAATCGAATCAAAATAGTGGTTCTTCATTCAATTCAATGTTTCATTTTTACTGCACTTCTCTAGACATACTGATTTTTTAATTTTCAACTTTCAATTTCCAATACTTTATATTTTATTCCGTTTTCAGTCAATTACCAAGAA
>CAKNWU010139085.1:1742-12379 GCA_932072015.1 Andricus quercustozae | reverse complement strand
AGTTTGGATCGAAAATTAACTTGGAAAATAATACAAACTTGAGTTGAGAAACGAATTTGAAGGTATTTGTTTTAGTTGCTGTACTTTTGCGACCGTTGTTCATAATATAGACAAAGGATTCTATTGCTTCCTGTCTGGTCCCAATCCTCATCTTTATTGTTCTCTCTCAACAACAAGCGTTAATTTTTGGCTTGGTGAATTAGCTGTCCTGTGACAACAGAATTCTTGTTTATTTTATTGATAACGGTCGCAAAATAACAGCAACTAGTTTAATATATGGTCATAAACTAAACCAACCCCAGCGACAACGAGAACATCTACGTCAGAAGAGGGTTTATATATAGAGGCGTAACTGTAGCGCTTCTTTTTGAGAGAGAACAAGAAAGGGGAGGATCGGGAGCAAAGAGGGCACAATAGAATTATTAGTCTATTTTATCAACAAACGTTCGCAAAAGAAGAAGTAGTAATGTAATTTATGGCCGTAAAGTTAACCACCACCACTAACGACAACGAGAAAATCTGCTCCAGAAGGGGCCTCATTTCCCGGTAAGAAGGCTTGAATTCAATGGTATTAAAAATTGGAATACCTATGAATACCGTTTCTGTCCTTCTTTTGTAAATCCATAATTAGCAGCCATTTTGTTCAACGCATCAGAACTATTAGAAGGCGCTTCAGAATCATGTAATTGGCCAAATGTAGCAGGTTTGTGCATAACAATACATCACTTTATCACGAATCTCTCGCTTTATTTAAATGTGATTAATTAAAAATACATAAAATCATTATAACAAATTTAAAAAAATTAGTTTTCATCACATCTACCTGTGTATCAATCAATCTTGACAACGTAAAATGACTAATACTTTGTTTTAAGTGCTTTTAACCTCATTATTATTCGAAAAACAGTAAATAAGAACAGTGAAATGTGCAAGTGAAAAAGGGATTAAAAATGTTCTATTTCATGGTCAACTTGGAGTATCCAAATTTATGCAGAAAAATGTTGTCGCCACTAGGTACAGAAAGGTATTCAGTTTAAGAGATAACTTCTGCTGTTATGGGGATTCAAAACGCAAGGACAAAAACGGTATCGAAAAGGATTCAGTAATTGTCACGTCACCATTGAACAGGAAATTTTCGAATACTTTTCAATGCAAGCCTTCTTACCGGGTTACCAAGCCGAAACTGTAGTGCTTCTTTTAGTGAGAGAACAATAAAGCGGAGGATCGGCACCCGAGAGGCCGCAATCGAATTCTTTGTCTATGTTATTAACAACGGCGGTAAGAGAACAGCAACTAATATAAAGCATGGCTGTAAAAGCAACCACCACCAGAAATAACGAGAACATCTACGCCAGAAGCGGACTCAGTTACCGAGCCGAAACTGTAGCGCTTGATTTTGAGAGAGAGCAATAAAGGGGAGGATCGGAATCAGAAACAAAATAGAGTAGTTTTTTTATTCAGAAAAATCATCCCTCGAACTGTAAAATTTTGCTCCGTGTAAAGGCACCCTAAATCAAAAATCTTTATTTAAATAACAAGTTATTTAACAAATATTTATAAAAATGTCCAATGTAAATTTCAAATCCTAATCAGATGTTTGAAATCTTATTTATTTGTTTATAAAAAATCAAGGATTTCAATTTCGCATTCTATTTTGAAGTGTCGAGTGAATAATGTGCTTGTAAGGTTGTGTAAGGTCGCTTGGCCGTGTTTGTTGTCTGATGATTCCATTGGATTATTTAGTTTTTTTTTCGGCAATAAATTGTATCGGATTATAATTGACACGAAATTATCAACATTCTATTATTCAAACGCTTCGCAGTTGCCTTCATTTCAATATGTGTGTAAAGGTAAGCTAGTTTTTATTTTTCCTAGATAAAACGTCGAATGAGGACGGAAGCTCAATACTTTTTAACGCGAAAGTTCGCATATATCTAAATCCTGAATACGTCTGAATGTGAAGGGAGCGATTTTTCTTTCAATGCATGTTAATGCCAAAGTTCGAATATACTTCAATGCTCTCGAATGCGATTAAACCCGAAGTAAATAGAAAATATAAAATTGCTATGTATTGAATCACATTCACGAGGGTGTTCGCTGGAAATCTGCTTTTCGACAACCTCGCATTCAAGTTAGATACGGCCCAGCACTGGCCCAGTATTGGCAAAAATATCGCCGAAGATCGGCTGCCAATATCGTTCCTTTTCTGGAATGATAACTCCGGTATGCACTCGGCGGCCAGTTCTGGCCCAAAATCTGACCGCCATTATGCGCTCAGCAATGGGTACTGATATCGGCCCGATTTCGGCTGCCAATATCGTGCCATTGCTGGAATGATAACTCCGAAATATACTTGGCGACCAATTCTGGCCCAGAATCTGGCCGCCATCACCGAAGTTAATTTAAAAAATAATCGAAAATCATTGAATTGTTTTTAGGACGCATCTATATACAACTGCAGATCATCCTGGTGTAGCGTGAATACATATATTACATTTTTAAATTTTATATTACAAATAAAATTTCTAACGCTACGGGGTATCGAACCTACATCTATACCCTAATCTATCGCCTAGCAGTCGGAAGTCTTAACCATTGCGCTAAAACTACGAGTTGAATCTCGATGAAAAAGCCATCTTCATAAGGTACAGCTCAAAAAAGTTACAACACCAAATTTTAAACTCTCTTTTTCTAATTAAATATTAATTATTATACGACGTTATGTAAATGTAAAATATACGAACTTTTAAGAGAAATATCAATAAAATAATTTTTAAATAAATAATTTATATTGATTACAATTTTTCTTCATGTAATATTTCGTTATTTCGCGTTTCAGACTACTTTACAACTTTCTACAATGACAGGAAATGTAATTTTTTATGAACATTAGAAATTTTTAAAGACGGAACTTAGAAATTAGATCGTGAACTTTGAAAATATTGTAATAAAATTTTTTTTTTAACTTTCGTGTAAGGTTTGGTTTCTAGGTGTTTTAGAACATTTTGCAACGTTTAAGATTGACATAAAATGTAATTTTTTTCTGAACATTTACAATTTTACATAAACATGGAACTTAGCATTTTTTTCCTAAAAGAAAAAAAAACAGGGAACAAGTTGTATTCGCGACAGTTGTGTTTATAGTTCTCAAACATTTTAGAGAACCTGAAACATATTTTCAAATGTATTTTTAAAAATATTGAAATATTTATACTCTCCGCATTGTACTGCGATTATTTTTACTGGTGACTAGTACTGGGCAAGTACTACGCCGCACAATGGATTTTTTTTGAAATTCTGTCTCAAAATCGTAGAACTTTGGATCGGAATGACCTAGAGGAATATATTTTTTTTTTAAATTAAAGAAAAAACATTTCCGAATATGGAAAAATTATAGAGAAAGTAAAAAAAAAATAATTTTGACCTTTGAAATCTGTGTTGAAAATCATTTTACAATTAGTCAGTGAAATGACCAATCTGAATGAAAGAAAACGAAAAATTGAAACTTTTCTTTATGACAAACCACTGATAAATATACTTTATACTCTGAAATTGGTGATTTTTAAATGAAGATTTTAAAAAAATTGGCCTCAGTTGATTTTCGTTCAAGGTTGTAAAATAACTACATAAATGTAATGCACAATATATGAAGTTTCATGCAATCTCTTTTACTGTGAAAAAATTGTCGAAACTAATTCCTAATATTTTAAGGGGATTTATTAGAATGGGTTTCCAGTTTTTAAGTTTCAGGCCGAACGCTTGAATATTTTTGTCTAACCTTTTACATACGTTATCCAAACAGTATTCTCCTTTGCCGTACAAGGCCGCTTTTTTTGAAAATTGTTCCTATTTTGTTTAATAATCGAAATAGTAAGTACAATAGCAGTGACGCTCAATGTTAGCCATCTCTGCGTTTTTGCCGAATTTCCATGGACCCTTAGCGAAGAGTTCGAGGCAGATGCCCCACTGCAAGTCGAATTATCTGGAACGGATGACCTTTTCACTGTTATGAGATTAAGGCTTGTTACAAATGCATACAAAAGTATAGATGTTCTAAAAAGTTGACACCTACTCTCTAAATTTGAATTAGTACTTTTCTAATAAGGACATTTTGCGAAATCGTTTCCCAATTTCTTTACTAAGCAGCTGTAATAATCCTCAGTTGAAAACTACTGATTCACTTACGAAGAATTAGTAATCCAAATACTAAGCCGCACTAAATAAATTAGCAGCCCAGAAAAAAGAAAGAATCGATACGGATTGGGGCGAATTAACATTTTTGTAATGCGCGTGAAACCCGTTTTCTGATTCGTTCAAACGCATTGAGACGCATTCAGATGAATTGAGACAGCGCGAATAGAATGCGTGTGAATTCATATGAATGCATGTTCAAGGTCAATTAGAAAAAAAAATTAATAAAAAGTGCATGTGTCGAGACTTGAAACAGCGATCCCTCGTGTATCAGTCCAGAGCACTCGCACATTGGTTTTTCAGTTACGGATCAAATTGTATAAATCAACACTTGCTGAAATTTGCCGTGACGCATTAGGATGAATTCAAGCGTGCATTTTACTCTCACGAATTCAGACGCATTGACCAATGTTGAAGCGTTTGCGTGCTGACGCTTTGGAGTGTATTCGCTGACTTTAAACTTCTGCACCGTATTTGTACGTATAGAAAGATTCAAAATTGAAATACAGTCTTCACGAATTTACACGCATTGACACATATGTCCACGTCATTGTAGCAAAGCGGGTTTTGCAGGGTGTTTGAGTCTTTTTAATTCAATTCGTATCAATACTTTCTCTTTTGCTGGGAGTTTTCTACGAAAGATTGTGAGAAATGCTTACTAAAGCAATTATTAAACGATTTCGCAATATTTTAGTAGTAAAAAACTATGCCTATTCTGGGCCTGTTTAGGCCCTGACTTTATTAACGTGGGAATGGTAGGGGGGTAAGGGTCTTCCAAAAAGATTATATGAATAACAAATTATTTATTTTCTTAATCGCAGATACTATACATTTACAAAGAACTCTGAAAAAGAAATGAAGTAATACGGTATACTCTAATTGATAGCAATAAGAACGGTTTAAAAAAAGGGGCATTCAGGCTGTTACTGACTGAACCTTCAGTTCTTTTAATTTCTGTTTGTAATTTATTTTGCTAGATTTTACAACTCTTTGGAACATTTTTCAATTTTTTCGTTTTAACAGCTACAAATCTATTTTGCTTCTGCTTCTTCGAAATTAAAATAAGCGCATTTCTAATCAACGCCAACATTTGAGAAATCTCACTTATTGAAAATTAGATTTTTGAGAACGGATCTTGTCTCTCCTAAAAAATTGTTAAAATTATGTTTATGGGCCGTTGGCAAAATGTTGTGAAATTTAGACTATGACTTTCTTTTTAAAATGAGACTTTAAAAACCAACTGAAGTATTTTTTTCTCAACATTTTACATCTAAAATAGAACAAACATACTAATTTCAGAGATATAGAATCATACTTAAAGTTTATACAAATTTTAAAACAAAAAGTATATTTACTGCGTTTTCTGTTAACACAAGCGGATATGTGTAAATGTTAAACTGGTTTATTTTCTAAAAACGCATTGAAAGACCTTCAGAACCCTTCACGGGACCGCGACAAAATATTATAATTATTATCTATCTGATTATACGAGTTTCATGTATTTAAAAATGTGGAAGAAAAGTTCACGCGCTGACCAAAATAGAATTGGTCTTGAGGGGTGGTCGATATCTTCATATGAGAAGAACGGGAAGGCACGGTTACTATGACGAGCGTCTCTCGTACCTAACAAGGGGGTCAGAATCATGCATCTTACGAACTCCCCAGTACCTGGAAAGGAAGGAAGCTATAAAGCCTTCTCGAGGATTGGTTCAGCCCTGCCAAACGGACAACTAATGTTTTGTCAAGCAAGTCATATAAACTAATTGCAATGAGGGTGGAATGTATGGCAACGCTTCGATCTCCAAGGAGATTCCTCCTACCACGCTGTATAAAAACTCTGGAACAGGTGGACAACAGTCAGTTATTATTCGTCACTCAGTTTCGTCAGTATTTCGTCGGTTATTCGCAGTCATTCGTCAGTTATTCGTCGGTTATTAGTCAATTTCGCCAGTCTTCACCCGTATTTTTGAGCAGGTCTTCGGTACCAGTGTTCAACCCTTCGGTTCGGACCAGCTCAATCAGTGGTTTCAATTCTTTCGGGATCGTACTCTCCAGTGTCTTCTAAAATACCAGTTTGTCGTGACCATCTTCATTTGGGATTTACTTCTACCCTAATCGAACGCATCACGTGCCAAGTCATCAATTATCTGGTTCACCGGATACACTGAGGGTCAAGGATCTATACCAAAAACCCTCCTCTACTGCAGATCCGGAACCAGCCCTGAGAGATTCTACATACACAAACAAACCTAAACTCGGTAAGTCCTAATAAACATTAACCTCTGTCATCTTCCCTCTCTTATCTGTCAAAACACTTATAAATCCGTTCTTTCCAGTCGGACAGTCGGAGATAAATAACATTCCTTCTCAAAATCAATTGAAGTATCCACCTTGGAACCCCTGCGCATCTTTTATTCCTTACAAATTAACCTATGTATTTTTTCTAAATAAAATGATTTGATTGTGAATTACGTGTATTCAATTCATTTGACTTGTATGCTCGTCCCAAATTGTGGTCTTATCCGATTACAATTAAATCGAGCAACTTAGGGAATTTAAGTGTATGTATACGTTGTCAAGACGTCACATACATTTATTTTTGGTGCATCGGCCCGGGAAACAAAAGCACAAGTCATTGAATTTCACATGTTTACGAGAAAATCAGTCCAGGCATAAAAGTTATTGAATAAATAAGAATTTTGCTTTTTTCAAATAAATTGATCAACAAGGAATTTATAAACCCTTAAATATAAAGTCTAATTGATAAAAAAAACAGATAAGAGAAGAACCCATATTTTTCTGTCAATTATTTAGGGTTAATAATATTTTTTACAATATTTCTATGTATATTTGTCAAACATTTTCTTTGATATTGAAATATTTTGCAACCCTGCTGTGCAAAATAAATTGAAAATCGTGATAAGAGATGGGTATGCACCCATATTTGTTTCATGACACCCGTAATTAATTGAAAAAAGTGTCAGATAAGGCGGGTAACCCTATTGAAAAAATAGACCCAAACAACGTTATAATTACACGTAGTCAAGCAAAAGCGAATCCAGATATTTCAGGATTAGTAAGGGAAAATAACGCAATAACTGATTCAATACAGAAAACTCGAATCAACCAAATTCAAGGAAATTTCTCTCAAACATTACCTACATTAGGTGAAAGTCCTTCCGGTACAAATATTTCAAGTGTATCAAATCTCGAACCTTCAAAAATCCGTAAACAAACATCTCGATTTAGTAATACAGTTCAAGTAATCTTATTCATCGCGATCAGTTAAGTGAAACTGTGTTCCTCGATGACGGTAATCCAATAAATTCAACAGTTTTAGAAAATTGGGGATTTGAGAATACTATAATAAAGGAAGATATTCAGGATTTAAATCTTACAGGCGCCGCCTCGCTTGCACTTCAATCTCATTTTAATAAGACAGCTCGCGGTAATATAGTAAATAATTACCAAGTTAAAGGAGAAAAACTGCCCGATATAGATAAGGATTTAACCACGAGGGAAAAAACTCTGTTAGGATTCCTACATAAAAATGAAAATTTAACTCCACAAATTACAAAGGAATTTTTATTTCCACCCAGTAACGCTAACCCGTTAGTAAATCAATTTTCACCACAATCTCACCGAACTCACCCTAACATAAAGAAACAGGAATTTTCTGCAACCATGTCGAATCCACAAGTAATAACTGTAGCAAATAATCAAATGATTTCTTTACGCGATGCCTTAGAAGTTGAACCGAATTTGGCCAAATTAATCCGGAGTAAAGTAACTGGTGAGGCTAGAAAGTGCATTTGTGGGTCAACATACACTAAAATTGAGGATTTGATAGATCGATTAAAAAGGGTTTATGCGCCAGATAAAACGGTTTATCAGTTACAGGGGAGATTAGGTAGAATATATAAATGGGCAAACGAAAAAGTTATCGCTTACGCACTGCGTATCCGAGAAATCGGAAATAAAATATTAGATGTTCACAAAATGAGCAATGATGGACAAACAGATCCCACTTTTGAAAGAAGTTTAGCGACAGATATTACTGATTGTTTCTTGCGTGGTTTAAGATCGGAATTAGAATCAAGAATAGGAAAACATATGTCATTTAAGGAAACAGTAGACGCTGCCATTGAGGTAGAAAGAAGGTTATCAGCTACAACAGCATTGCGGGAAGAAGGAAAATTTAAAACACCTCAGAAAACCGGAAATTAAGCAAGTAATAATGATAAAGAGTTAATTAAATCAGGGGGAATAGCTACTGTACCAACCGTAGCTTCCAAGGCCAGACACGGGAAAGCCCTCCTAACCAATACCGAGGTAAACGACAGCTGGTGGTCCACAGTATCCGGCTGCGCCCCAAAATACATTTTACACAGGTTCCAGGCAATAACGAGATAATCAGGGTCAATGGCAACCAAGACGGTATAATCAATATGCAAATAATTATAATAATAATAGAAATTTGAATCAGGGTCAAAGACAAATAAATAATTATCAACCACGTTTTAATACCCCGCAACGGAATTTCAATTCCAACGATAACACTTGTGCGTACTGTCACCGACCAGGACATTTTATTAAAAATTGCTTTCAAAGAATTTCAGATGACGGTGAAAACTTACAACGGTTCTCTCAACAAAATTCACAAGAAAAAATATATTCAAACCAGGGAAACGCGAGAACCCCACTCAATCAGGGTGCAACGAGGGAGGTTACAATTACCAAGAATTAAATGCACCCGTTGCAATCAGTGAAAAATATCCAGAAATTAGAACAGCAAAAGTTAACCTAAATATTGAAAGTTCGGTACCATCTGTCCTCTTAACTATTGAAGGTTTAAAACATCCTGTGTGTATGATGGTAGACACAGGTACAGCACCAAATTTAATTAAAGACCATTTTATTCAGCATATTTTATCTATAAATAAAGCAGAGTTACTTAGATTAACTGGAATAAATAGCCACCCAGTATATACTTTAGGGCAAATTGAAGTTAATGTTTTTGGGTACTCAACCATATTCAATGTATTTCCTAATGAGGTACCTGTAGATTACGATGGAATTCTAGGTTCCGAATTTTTTTCAAATAATGACGTTGAAATTAATTATGCAACCAAAACACTTAATGTAAAAGGTCAAATCTATCCTTTTATAAGTAATGAAACTATAACCATACCAGCAAGATCGATTTCAGATTTCTTGGTAAAGATTAAAAACCCAGAAAAAAAGGAAGGATATGTACCGAGATTATTAGTTGAAAATTGTGTATTTTTAGGCGATGCATTAGTAAACAACAATGATGGTAAAGCATACATGAAAATAGCTAATGTATCAATGCAGTCTAAAGAAATCACTGTACCACTAGTCACATTAGAAGAATTTGAGGAAATGAAAAAACAATCTACAAGTTTCAATGGTTCAAATAGCGACATTTTTTGTGAAAAATCTCCCGATCAAATCTTTGATGAATTTATGCTCTCAGACTCCAATGTTGATAAACTTTTTCCTATATACAATGTCATTGATGAGGACAGGTTCAAAAGTTTGCTTAAATTAGACCATTTACAGGTACACGAATCAAGGCATGTTGACAAACTTATTTTAAACAATCTAGATTGCTTTCATATCCCTGGTGAACAACTTGAAGCTACAACTGTTCTTGAACACCACATCCCTACAACAGATGATATTCCCATCGCTTCACGTCAATACTGTTTTCCTCCGATTCATAAAGAGGAAGCAACTCGTCAAGTCAATGAGTTACTTGATAACGGTATAATTAAATCATCCCAATCACCATACAATACACCTGTATGGATCGTTCCCAAAAAGGTTGACTCGCAGGGAAATAAGCGGTGGAGAATGGTGTTAGATTTTAGGAAGTTAAATGAAAAAACTATTGGCGATTCTTACCATTTGCCAAATATCAGTGAAATTCTAGACCAATTGGGAGGAGCACAGTATTTTTCTGTTTTCGACCTTGCCTCAGGATTCCACCAAATTAAAATGAGTCGCCAAGATGCTCACAAAACAGCTTTTTCTACACCCTACGGACACTATGAATTTGATCGGATGCCTTTCGGCCTTAAAAATGCGCCGGCTACTTTTCAAAGACTTATGGATCTTGTTTCAACAGGATTCAAGGCACAGAACTGTTTGTATACTTAGACGATATTGTTCTTTACGCTGATAGTCTCGAAGAACATGAGAGAAAATTCACAGAATTAATGAATCGACTTCGTAATGCCAATTTAAAGTTACAGCCCGATAAATGTGAATTTCTAAGACCTGAACTGTGATATTTAGGTCACATAATTGATAAACACGGTGTTCGCCCTGATCCTTAAAAGATACAAGCCGTAAAAAAATGTCCTGTCCTGAAAACTCAGAAGAACATCAAAGAATTTTTAGGTTCAGCGGAATACTATCGT
>CAKNWU010139049.1:0-10721 GCA_932072015.1 Andricus quercustozae | reverse complement strand
CCAGATGGTAACCCTAATTATCAAGTAATATTTCTTATGGGATTAACTTACTGAACTTATATTTTTATACTCAAAATCTTTTTTATAATCGCTAAATAACAAAAACTAAATTATATAAGATTTTCAAAAACAGTGAACTTCAACTAAAACGCTTATAAATTTCGTTTATCCACCGGATGTTTGCAATTGAATAAAGGCATATAATTATATATTTAAAAATTTTTGTAACTGGCCTAAGCCAAGTTCTTTTAAAATTTTTGCTTACCTTAACAAATCACGACCTTTATACCTGCAACGGTGCATCATGTTATTCCCTGTAAATGCATTTACAACAGCTACTCGATAAAAAAATTCACGGCAATTCTTTACAGAAATGTGGAAGATCTGTCCTTGTCGAAGAAGCTCACTTTTGCTTTCCTCAGATCAACAGTACATAATTTAGGTACATCATGTATACCGGACCGCAGTTGACGTGATGAAGTTCTCAGGGATAGGTGCCGAGCGTGTTGGCCGAGACCCTGCCCTGCGGAAAGCTCCGAAGGAGGTAGACTCAATTGTCCAAAGCGAGAAGTGTACAAATTTTCTGAAAATACCATTTTCGGAACGCAGTCTGCATTGCAGGCTCGAGGCCTGATATCATGCTTCAAAATTTGAAGAATGTCATAGCCTAGGCGAATGATAAGAAAGAGAGGTATAAAGACCTTATAAGAAAGTTGCAACGGTCATATCCGGAATATTCTGTTAAGCTAGTCGTCCTGATTATCAGTGTTCTTAAAGTTGCCAAACTTTTACTGGTTGATAGCCTGGAAAGCATCCCTGCGTGTCAACGAAATGCTAAGACACTTACGGGGAAGATGCAGAATGCGGTCGTCCTTGGGTCGCATCGTGCCTTCAGGGTGCCAGAGACTTTTGCCAGATCGTCGATTTGAGTCCATTGCAGACCGAAACCATCTATCTCACGGTCGTGAGACGTGCTTACAGCTGAAATGTTACTGCGAATATGCGGGGAGCGGATACAATTTTGTAGAATGGCACCCGCTCGCGTCGCGTCTGCCCTTACGACAAACTTTTAAATATGTTATGTATTCTTTGTATATTCCGTTAGGTTATAGTAAAGTATAGCCAGAATCTATTTGTTAATGAAATTATTCATTTAAAAACGATCACTGTTTTTTTTCTTCGGTGAATTGTAATTATATTTCAGTCACAAATGGGAACTTATTTTGCTTAAGTTTTTAAAACCTATTGTTTTCCCTAAATTGACAGGAAGATGTAAATGGTAAAATTTTCATTTGCAAGTCACATGATTAATTATGAATAATAAATATCTTATTTTTTCAGTGGAAAAAATCGCTTCTATCTAAAAAATTTAAATCTTATTCTATTTCAAAATCTTAGAATTGTCAATTCAAACCAATGAAAAGGGAAAACAATATTCAATCAAATTTTCTAGACATTTTATTATTAACCATACGTATTGCGTACTGTCAACTGCCAAGACGAGTTTTTTACCCCACACTATTATCGTGAATTACAAGACTCGTTAGCGTCTGGCATTGAAAAGTTTAGAATGTTTTACTAAAAATTATTCAAGGCTTATAATATTTGGTACCCGTCCAAAATAGGGTGACCATAATTGATTACCGAAAAGTAGGACAAAAAGCTTTGAAAAATGAGGGCAAAGTAGGATAAGCATTTATTTAAAAAAGAGGACAAGGCAGGACAGAAAAGTTTGAAAGAAAGTATACATATCATTAGAAATCCGGTCAATATTATTAAAAAATATTGGCCATCGATGTTCACGACATCGACATATAGTACTGGACCGCTAGCTACGGCCATCCGAAGTGGAATAGGGAATAAAAAGAGAGGGGAAATCGAGAAAGTCGATCTGTCCTTTTCAAAACTACGTGATAAAATTCTACGGAAAGCGTTCTACGGCAATTCCATGTGGAAATTCTACATGTAAATTCTATACGGAAATTCTAAAAACTAATTTTGAACTATGTTTGACTTCCGTTGATAAGCTGCGCTCTCGGAAATCACATTCTGGACATCACACCCTTGCACCATGTATGCGAACAACATCTTCTTCGATAAAATTATGCTATCCACGTCAAAACCTTGCACCAATTGTGGGTTCCTCCGGGACACGAGATTGCACCAATGCCCCAGGTGTAAAAAACAAATCTTTTTCGGGGAAGTCTGGGTTTTACAGTAGTTTAGGGTCCCTGGAGTAAGTTCCTCGAAGACATGAGATTGAATCAATGCTCCAGGTCCAAAAAACAAATATTCTTGGAGGAAGTGCAATTTTTGCAGTACTTAAAGGTGCCTAAAGTGGGTTTCTCGAGGACACGAGATTGAAACGATGCCCCAGGTGTTAAAAATACATCTTCTCCAGAAAAGTCTGGGTTTTACAGTACTTTAGGGTGCTTAGAGTGGGATCCTCGAGTTCACGAGATCCAGCCAATATTTCAGGTGTAAAAAACACATCTGCAGTACTCCAGGCACCCTAAAGGTGCCTGGAGTACTGCAAAAATCAGACTCTTCCGAAGAAGATGTGTTTTTTACACCTGGGGCATTGATTCAATCTCGCGTCTTCGAGGAACTTACTCCAGGGACCCTAAAGTACTGGAAAAACCATACTTTCCCGGAGAAGATATATTTTTTTACACCTGGGGAATTGGTGCAATCTCGTGTCCTCGAGGAGCCCACAGTTGGTGCAAGGTTTTGACGTGTGATGTCCAGAATGTGATTTCCGAGAGCGCAGCTTAACAACGGAAGTCAAACATAGTCCAAAATTATTTTGTAGAATTTCCGTATAGAATTTAAATGTGGAATTTCCACATGGGATTTCCGTAGAACGCTTTCCGTAGAATTGTTCACGTGGGAAGGATGGCGATTCGTGGATTAATCCTTTTCTATGAAAGCAGATGAAAGATGGCTAGAACAAATCATCTTGATTAGAAAAAGACAGGTCAACATTCTCGATTTTCCCTCTCTTCCTATTCCCTATTCCACTTCTGACGGGCGGACAGTCGTCATTTCCTTCACGGCTACCTGCATACCCCTCCCCTTTCCAGTGTGCAGCGACACTACCCCTCACTGGATTCGAAATTGCTCCAGGCCTTCGAAGCTAGGTCCCCTATGGAGATAATCCCTTTCACATTACTCATTTCCTTGCCTACTTTTCAATTAAAAATGCTAATAGATCGACAAAATCCCTGACATTTGATCATTGATACTTTTAAAACTATTACATATGATTATAAATAATAATAATAACTTGTTTAAACATTTACGTTTGTTAAAGTATTATTATCTCACTATAATTTAAAATTGGACCAAAAGTGGAAAATTTGAGAAAAACTACAACTTTGTAGAACCATTGTTAGAGAATATGATTATAAATAATAATAATAACTTATTTAAACACTTACGTTTGTTAAATTAATTATTATCTCACCATAATTTAAGATTGGAACAAAAGTGGAAAATTCGAGAAAAACGGCAACTTTCGAGAACCATTATGAGAGAATATGATTATAAATAATAATGATAACTTGTTTAAACACTTAAGTTTGTTAAATTAATTATTATCTCACTATAATTTAAAATTGGAAAATTTAAGAATAAACTGCAACTTTCGAGAACCATTGTGAGAGAATATGATTATAAATAATAATGATTACTTGTTTAAGCACTTACGTTTGGTAACTGGAATTAATTTGTAATCTATTATATTTTAAAAGTGGACCAAAATCCATCAAAAGTTCATATATTAAATTTATACTATATTAGATTGGGCTTAACCTAATTTTGCATATTCAAAGGATTTTCTTGGACATATTGATATTTTTCAAACAGGAACAGATATAAGTTAAAAGACAAAGTGATTATCTCCATAGGGGACCTAGCTTCCAGGGCCTGGATGGAATTTCGAATCCAGTGAGGGGTAGTGTCGCTGCACACTGGAAGAGGAAGGGTACGCAGGTAGCCGTGGAGGAAAAGACGATCGCCCCTGACGGCCGCAGCTAGTGGTCCAGTACTAATATGTCGATGGTCAGATGGCATTGAATGATAAAATTTTGTACAAAAAAAGGTCTAAAAGATGATGGTCACCCTGGTCCAAACTCCATGACTATTTCCAGACTTCTTACAAGAAAAATGTTTTCCGTGTAAGTTTCGTGATGCTGTCGAGGTCACCAGAAGAAAATTTTATCCAAGTGAAACACAGGCAAGAACTGCTTCAGACGACCACATCACGATGACTATGTGATGCGCTGACAATTTGGGAACGAGATCGGAGGGACCACTACTTTATTTGACGCAATTGTCTTTCGCTGAAAATTTGTGGCGTGATTTCTGGAATTGCCGACAGTAAAGGAAGATGACCTTAAACGAAGTAGGCTTTAAATAATAGAGTTAGATCTGAGGCACTGACTGCACTCCACGAACAACAGGAGTGTGCTGCTTGACGTAAGAAACGGATGAGATGGACGCCGGAGTTGAATGCATCGTTGGAAACGCGGTTTGTTAGGAGCGAAAAACATCTTCTCTTCTTAGGCCTCCATCCCGAAGTGTCTTCATGAGTGACTACAAAACACCTACCCGGCCAGTTTCTCACTCTTCAACGGCAACACCTTCTGTCCGAGGTCGAATTCTGTATCGAGGGGATGTAGAACAACGATTATCGCATGGACGACAGTCCCCAGGACTGCATCCATAGCACCCCCCTCTTGTAGGCCCTAACTTCCTTAAACAAAGGCTCGTGGTGCTTTCGGAGCGGCTGTATCTTCTCAAGAGAAGAAAAGTGCTTTGCTGCAAACTTGCTGATGAACGGAACAATAAAGAAAATGCCAGTGAAGGCCGCTACCGAGGGTAGAGTAAGTAACCAGATATTAATCTAACATCCGGGGTGAATATGTGTCAAATCACCTGAACACGATGTTGCTCTGTCTCGAAAAGGACATAATCTCATTGTTGCATATCTTGAATAGTGCCACGACGGACTCTCTCAAGGGCATCTTAGAGAATCCGGAACATAGGCCTTCTTTTATGATAGAAAGGAGCATGTCTATGATACACAAATGGGTCCGAAACTACCTCTTCGGTAGGTCTCTCGTTCCTCTACAAATGTCTGACGGCTATTATATCGGTTGTCCTCTACAAAAATTGTGAGAACAACAGCATCCTCACAGAAGTGATCGATAGTGCGGTCGTGTTGTGTGCGAAACACCATTATCAAAATCTGCATATGGTCTATATCGATTATTAACAGGCGTTTCTGTTAGTGCTATATGACTATTTGGTTCAGTAGATAATGCCTCTGTTTAGCCCTGATCCCTTTAAGTAGGACACTCAACAACACGTCACACGGATTTAAAACAGATTTGGGAGCAGCTGGACCTCACTGCAATTACCTCCTCTACATTAATGACCTGAAGGTTTATGCTAGCTCAAAGTCGAAACAGCAGGGCCAGTACGCGTCAGGAATATCAGGATCTACAAGTGGTCGTTCGACTTTGATGAAAGGTAATGAAATTATGGTACTATATAAGAGAAATTTGAAGCTCAAAGAATTAGAAATCTTTAAAACATTGCGGAAGTTAGGCAATGTTGGATTTTGTGGCCGTATTTTTCTGAATTATTGATATTTCTGCAACCGATAATTGGATTTTGATGAAAAAAGTTATGTTTTTAATTTTACCTGAAAGAAAGTAAGAAAAAATCATCTCAGTTTTTGTGAAATTCTACCCTTTTATTTTTGTTTTGAATCAGGATATAAAGATTACTCTTCTGGATCCGAAGATATCTTCATTCCAGTTATACTGAGCGCTGCGCCACATCTTCCAAACAATTTGGCTATGCACAGTATTGCTTCGATTTAATGCGTAAAGATGTGCGTGATAAAAAAATGGTGTGCTTCTAATGATATTTATTATAGAAAATTTTTATTTAAAAACACTCAATACGACAGATTGTTCGTTTTTAAAGGATAGTTTAGTATCGAAATTACTTGCTTTTATCGGGAAAGTGATACTTGATCATAAGAATATGTTCTCTAGTATTATTTGGTAATTTTAGAAACAAATACCTATTGTAGAAATTTCCAGGAAACGAGATAATTCTTTCTTTTAATTTTTCTTAGATAATGTTGCCAATAAAATTTAGAAATAAAAATTTGACATGCAATGTTATTTGGTAATTTCAGAAACAAATTGTATTCATAATTGCCAAATGTGGACTTTAGGATGGCCCTTATTTTTTACTTTTGTTTGTCTTCAGTGACCATGTCTTCTGCGACCATTTGTTTATATAATTTCGTCATAAATTTAACATATATTTTCGACACTAAACTTTACTCCCAATATAATTTAAGGACAATTAAGAGAAAAAATTATTTTTTGTTGACTGGGGCGGAAAAATGATGTCAGATATTTCTGACAGAGAAATAGTAGATAAGCTTCCCATTTTTGTGTCCGGACCTAATTTTTTAAGACATCAAATATTAGGAGTCACGAAATTAACCTTAAGATCAGGTAAAATACAAGCAGAAGCCATAGAATACACTTTGCTAGAGTAAAGCTTTTTAGCTGAGGTCGAAAGAATGTGTGGTGACACAACTGCCTCTAATACGTGTTTGAAAAATGGAGCTTTTGCATTTTTAAAGCAATTGCTAGACCGAACTCCACGTGCCCAGAAGTAGCTATTTTCGGAAATTTTTGAAATGGTTGGTGTGGAATAAAAACTAATGAATGTTCTTCTGTACTTCCCAGATACCTACATCGAACGGGCCACAGCTGATGATAGAAAAAGCATTTTCTAATGCTCGATGGATGAACAAAGTGCTTTATTCTTTTAAAATATTTATGTTTCGGAAACAGTTTTTCTTAACTTTTAATATACTGTCGGTTGTAGGAAATATCTGCATTTTTATAGTGAAATTGTATGGTACCTAAATGTAGAGATAGTCGCGTTGGCCCTCTTAGATGATAATATTTCTTTGTATGTCAATATAAATATGGTTATAGTTGATCGAACATGCAGGGATTAGCGAAATTATTTGAGGGAACGCGACCTCTGTTTCATTACAAATAAAATTGCCAATTTGTCCATTGGGTACGCAATTTTAACGTCTTCTTTATGGACCTTGAGGCGGAAAAATGAGCTCAACATGAAGCTTTCATTAAAGAACGCAAGTTACTGAGAACAGTAAGATTTATTGACGATGACGCAGAACGGGGCGTCGCACTTATGACGCAGTACCCGTACAGCAAACTGACTACAAAAAATGAGAAACAGAAACAGAATCTCCCCCTTGTTGTTCAAGATAAAAAGATTGGAATTTTTTTTAAATATTTAAGAAGTATATTTTCTGGATTGAGTCATATGCACACATTCTCAAAAAAAATTAATATGCTAAACCTGAAATTTCTGCTGCTTGAAGCAAAATAAATCTATTAGTTTACTCTTTGGATTTTTTTATTTTTATTTTATAACGTTTAAAACAAAAAGAAAAGAATTTTATTCTAGAAAAAAATAAGAACATGTTTCTTTGATTCAAGCTTAAGAAATTCCAAGTTTAATATAATCGAAATTACCTAAAGTTTTGCATTTAACTCAATCCAAAAAAGCATGTTTTATGTGCACTACAGGAACCTTGATTTTATATAATTACTTTATACTAATTTTAAATTAATATGTATTTGCGTACGGGTTTGAATACGTGTACGTGGTCCCTTAACTGTCATTACCGATGTAGAAATGTGCTTATGTGTGGCAAAAAGTGGTGACTTCAGTCCTTTTTTCCAAAAAGCTCCTAGCCAAACGTTAATGCAAGCAAATAAATTCACTTGGGGAGCCTGAGTGGAATATATTAGTTGACGCAAGGCCATTTTTCACCTATCAGATTAACAGCAACATAATCTGTGAACACAACTAGCATCATTCAATGGGAATTCTACTGGATTTGAATCTTTATTTATTGAACGGTATGTTTTGCAGATAAATACGTCTCTCTAAGTGATATAACATCAAACATATAGAAAAAGAAATGTCGGGATGTGAATATTCTTGATTTAACGTCTGGGAAATAATAATTTGGAATTTTTAAGGAAAAACCTTATTTCATGGACTTCTTCCAGACCATTTATTCAAAATTATGTACAAAAAAATGAATTTTCGGAATCAGACCGATTCCCTCATCAGATTATCTTTAAAATTTCGCAGATAGTTAGTTAGTATTTTGGAACCATAAACTGATAGATGAAATCGAATTTTTTTCTTCAAAAAATGTATTAAGCTAGTCATTCTCAATATAACAGAAATGCTCATTTTTTTAAATAATCAAGACATTTGTGATGGCGAAGTATTTAGAATTTAAATAATATTTTGATTATTCGAAGTTGAAAAATGTATATAATAGTTATGTTAAAAAATTAAAAAATCTAATATTAAATTTATAGGGATGACGGAGTGTGTACCCTCCGCCTCCATCTTAAGATAAAATAACTATTATATAAGTTTTTCAACTTCGAATAATCATAATATTATTTAAATTCTACATAATTCGTTATCACAAAGGTCTTAATTATTTTTAAAAATGAGCATTTTAGTTATATTGACAATGACTATTTTAATACATTTTCAACAAACGAAAAAATTCGATTTCATCTATCTGTTTATGGTTCCAAAATACTAACTAAGTATCTGCGAAATTTTAAAGATAATCTGATGAGGGAATCGGTCTGATTCCAAAACGTCATTTTTATGTACGAAATTCTGAATAAATGGTCTGGAAAAAGTCGATGAAATGAGGTTTTTCCTTAAAAATTCCAAATCATACATATACCAATATCCGCGAAACATTTTATTTTATATAGTTTCGTGTTTGATCCCCTTACATTTTGGTAGACGATTCGAAGGGCTTGAGAAGCATGACTGCTTCTTACGAGTGACGCTGCTTCTGAGTTTCCTTCACGAGATAAGGCATGCAATTTCGGTGACGAATTTTCAAGTCTTTCTCCTCTGCTTGTCAATTCCATCTTCACTTTGAAGAATTCCTCCTGTGGCTGTATCGTTTTGTCCTGCGCTATTGTGACTATCTAGAGAGTTTGATCTAATTGTAGCGTCCTCTCTGCCATCCTCGCTGCTTGTAGAATCCATCTCGCTAGATCCATTGACTGACCAACAATCTTGATGTGCCATAGTTTTACGAGGGTCTGCGAGAATTTACACAATCGATACGTTTTTATCGAACGACTTAATTGAGAAGATGTTCAACCGATTGCTTATCTAATCAAGGACTTAGCCTTCCTGCACTGTTAAGGGCCTTAATTATATAATTACATTGTACTTTCTACGAAAGCGGTCTTCCTAGTCACTTTTAACTTTATCTCCTGCATTCGTAGCCTTTTCCATATTACTAACTCTTAAATCGCTTCTTTTTGCCAGGTCGCTGAACTTCTTTACTTCTGCTTCCATCGTTATTACACTCTATATTTGAATTAGTACAAATTTTACTAATGCAATTAGTAGCATTGTATCTGACTGTTCAATTAGTAATTCTATCAGTTTCTACTAAATGAAATGGTAAGATTTATGTTAATAAATGAATTAGTAAGGGTATTCTACTAACCTTCTTAGTAGTGCCGACTTACTAATTCAATGAGCAACAATGAATTGCTATGGAAACATAATTTAATAATTTTTTTAATACTTTCTGCTGAATTTTGAGTTTTAATTGAGAAACGATAATGTTTTCATAATATATATTCTGAGTTTATATAGTTATAATAATAATAATTGTGTCTATTTTTTCAGTGCGGCCAAAATTTTAACTCGTGAAATCAGGTAGAATAACAGCGTCCACAGAAATTAAAATATTAAGATTATTAGTATTGTATAAAATCTTTGATAGAAAATAAAATGAAATTTTTATTACAATTTTAATCATTTGTTCAAAGTAAAAAGAATTGGGTTGTTATAAAATCCTTGTATCGATGATTTTTAAGTCGTTTTTCATGTTTCAAACTTATCACTTTTGAGGCAGCACTTATAATCATCAGATCCAGTTTTCCTAAGCGACAAAAATTAATTTATTTTTTTTGATTTAATTTAATTAAATTAATTAATTAATTAATTTAATTTTCTTCATTTTAAATTTAACCTAAATTTTAAACAGAATTAAAAACTCTTTTGGTTTCAAAAAAGCCTTGTTTGAACTACCGTATTGGTAAACTTCGGATTAGTTAAAATGAATGTATCTACATACTTTGAAGCGCGAGAATTTTAATTTAGTTTATTTAATTTTTGAAAGTGAAAACTGAGCTATTATGTTTGATAATTGATCGTTTTTAGTTGGAAATTCAATTATTCATCTCTTTGCTTGAAAATTGAACAGCTTGTTTGCAATTGTTTCTCTCCCTTGACGATTGACAAATATTTTTAAGTTGAAAATTAAACTCATGTTGAAAACTAGTTTTTTTTTGTTAAATTCAACTGCTTCTGATTAAAATTTTTTTTTTCTGTGGATAACAACTACTTGATTTTTCGTTTAGAATTCATATTTTTTGGAATGTAAATGTAATTTTGTGAGTGAAAGTTAACTCTTTTGTTAAACATTAATTTTTGTTGGTTCAAGATTCATCATTTCAATTAAAAATGTATCTCTTTGGTTGAAAAGTGAGCTATTTTGTTGAAAATTCGTTTTCTCTTTA
>CAKNWU010138973.1:1295-11473 GCA_932072015.1 Andricus quercustozae | reverse complement strand
TTTTTAAATGCAAGTACATAAAATATTACTTTATACTGATGATTGGAGGTTTACGTAAATTATTTAAATTATTTATTCTTGTTTTTAGCAATTTTCTTTTAAAATAGAGATAGAAGGTTAACAAACATAATCGTTCAAACAATTAATTCTTATTGTTAATAATATTGTCTTTGAATAATGCTAGAAATTCCGTTTTTTTCTGAAATTTTTAACTTTTTGTTCACTTTCTTATTAGAGTAAGGTAATAATTACTTAACCTTAACAAAAGTAAATGTTTAAAAAATGTATTATTCTCTTTGCTTAATGGTAGAATGTTGCTGTTTTTTGTCCACTTTTCACTTCAGTTAACCAACATTTTTTGTTTAAACAATTTATTATTGTTTATAACTATCTTCTCTCAGATAAGTGCTAGAAATTTATTAGTTTTTTCTGAAATGTTTAACTTTGATTTGCCTTTTTAGTTATGAGCAAATAATAAATAAACATAAGACAAAATCATATTTTAAACAATCTCTGTTTTTTTTAAATATATTTTTCTGAAATAAAACTGATAGTTGAACTATTCTTTAAATTTTCTTTATGGATCATGTTAAATGCAAATTTTCCTTGAAGTAGTTACTGAGAGCCTTTTTGTTTAAATAAAAGTTAAAAAATTCAGAAAACACCGCAACTATCTAACATTACTATAGGAGAAGATATTTTTTAACAATAATTATTGTTTTAAACAATTCTCTTTGTTAAAGTTCAATAATTATTACCAAACTGTAAGTGAAGAGTGTCAAAAAACTTGAATATTTCTGACCAAATCGTAACTTCCTAGCATACCTAGCATTACCTCACACTAATTAAAAATTGGACAAAAAGTGGAAAATTTTTGAAAAACTACTTAAATTTTTTAAAAATTCAAAAAAATCATAATTAGCGCCAAAAACTCACAAATCTCATTTTTTACTTATGGGGTTTTTTGAGACCATATAAAACATACTTATATGGGTTATATTTTAAAAGCAATATTTTATTCGTATTCCATGGCTAATTGTGCAGAGAAATGTTGAGTGTTAACTCGTATTACCTAATATTGACGATTCTGAATCAAATTTACAAAAACAAGTTTTTTTTCTTATGGGAAATTAACATTAAACTTAATGGGACTTGCGCCACCTCTAAATATCATTTATTTTCAACAACAAAAAAGTGGATTTATTTTTTTTTTGTGGATTCGAAAAAATTTCCGGGCGAAATGCATTAAAATTTTAAAAACAAATTTTGAACCACCCTAATGTACATGTAAGTTATTAAGAAAATGATAAAAATTGATAAAAGTACAAATTAAAAAATAATTGAATTAGAATTAAATTGGAATTGCTTACTTCGTAAAATATAATAAATAATACAATACATTGCCGAGATCACGTACCTTACTTTAAAACATAATCACATCAATATCACATATTAATAATAATTTACAGGAAATTTAATTTTAAGCCTATCATACTGGCCGCCTCTTCTCTATACAGTTCGATGATCTGCCAAATCGATGATCGTAAATACGCTTCGCATCCGAAACTACACTGCAATAAATTCTCCAAATATTTTTTTCCCAACGAATAATCCAGCGTATAACAAAGTTCCTTTGTAGATCCGCCATATCGCCTATTTCAAAGTATTTTTAACCGCTTCGCTTTTATGGATGCGAATTTGATTTCTATCCGAAATTTATTGTTAGCGGTTTAGGTAGGTTTTGTTTCATTAATACGATAACTTCCAATTTTAATCTATTATTTACAAAAATAGTGCAAATCCATTTTGATTGTGATATTATTTAGTTTTTGTTAATCGCATGTTGCAATCCTGAGCAAAAATTACAATAGAAAAATCTTCAAATTAATAAACCTAATTAAAATTCTAAACCACTTTAGAAAATTCAAAAATATTTAACGGATTCCATATTCTACACATACAAGAACATTTTTGAATATCACCGTAAGCTGGGGCTAAGTGGCGCATGTGGGAGAAAGCGGGGCAACCTTGATTCTACATTTCTGACTGCGATATTTGATGTATCTGGGGAAAAAATATAGAGACTTGTCGCCAACAATTGTAAAGCTTCAATTGCGAAACCTAGAAGAAGCAATATCGTGTTTTAAATGCGGAATTGAGGGTGCGTCTCTTTTCCTCACAGCTGCACCGCTTCGACCCACTTTACGATATACTCCAGAAAATTCTAAAACATTCAAAAGTATTCTAAGAGTCAAGAATATTTTTACTTTTTCAGAGAATCATGAAGAAGAAGAATGCGAAAGAAAATGGAGGTCATTCATGAAATTGCAGAATATTGCAGAGTACATTAAAAGAGTCCAGATTCTTCAAGAACTGTTCTATTTTAGAACATGCCTAAATATTCTAGGAATCTCAGAATTATTTCACAATATTTTAATAATGTCCAAAATACTTTAGAATAAATTGTAAGATTCTAGAATATTTAGAATTCCAGACTTAATTAGAAAATTGCAGTACATATCACAACATTCCAAAAAGTCATCCAGATTTTTTACAGAATTTTGGAAATCAATTATTTTTAATAAGATTCTAAACCATTCTAGAAAAATCCATAAGGTTTAAGAGTATTTCACAAGATTGCAATTCTTCACAAAAATTGTAGAATATTCCGTCTAGATACTTCCCAAACATTTCAGAGTTCAAAATAATCTGGTACATTTTAGATCATTCCAAAACATACAGCATTCTCGAGTTTTATAGAAAAGTGAAATATTTCAGAATATTGCAGAATATTTGAGTACTTATATTACGAAAAGAATTTAATAACGCTAACTGAAAGTTCTATGACTGAATATGCACCGAGAAAAAACTATTCTTCGTTTAAGAGGATTCCTCTTATTTTGATGCAATTTTTCCTCTACAATATGGTATGAAAAGTATTCCTCTTAATTTGAGAGGATTGTCTTCTCTTGAAGAGTATTATTCTCAAATCAAGAGGATCCTCTTAAAGAAAGAGTAAAAATCCTTTCAATTGGAGAGGCTCATCTAATTCGTTTTAAATGCAATCCTCTTATTTGGAGAGTATTTCATCTTCTTCTAAATATGATTGGAGCATGGAAAAATGGCTAGATTCGTATATACTACGTTATTTTATTGCTGATTTATTACTCGAAAATTTGCGATAATATATTAAAATTCGCCGTAACCCAATTTTCGATTACGCGGCGACTTTCGCGGTGACGAAACGTTTTTTTTTTTCAACTTGCGGACTCTAATTGTCATAACAAAACCGCCAAATCACCAACCGGTTCTATAATTTTGGTTAATAGAAGCGTAATTTTTGCCATTTTTTTTAATTTTTGGATATTGAATACATTGTTCTCTGAAAATGAAGAACAACAAACATAAAAGAGAAATGCATGCGAGTTTTGTTGTACGGGAATAGAGGAAAGAACATTACAGCAATGAAGAAATCAAACAATTTGTATACCACGTGCATAAAGAAATGCACAATCTAAAAATTTACGTATTTTCGAACAACTGCACATACATGCTAAGGTCCAAATTTTTTCACAGCCAAATCAGCACTTTATCCATTGTTTAAATGTTATAATTCACTGCATCCTTAAAAATCCACCGGTTCACTCAGAACTGACCGACACTAAACAAGTTAGGTTATTACGCTTGATTTACTCCGCATGCGCAAGTTCTGATCTGAGAGTAATTCCTCTACAAATTAGAGGATTATACTCGATCCTAGAGGAAAATGCAAAAGTCTTCCTTTTGCCATCTCTCCTCTCAAAAAAAGAAGGAAATCCTCTAATTTCTAGAGGAACATTCTCCTTTTAAAAGGAAAATGTGAGAGGATTGAAGAAGAGGAATTATCCTCTCAAATTTAGAATATTTTTTTCTCGGAGTGGAGAACTCATCAAACCAATCTTCGGATGGTTTACTGTGAATATATATTATTCCATTCAATAGGGGGGGGGGCATACAATTATGACCCGGAATTTGTACTATTTTATTTTGTGACTCTAGTTTAATGGACTTAAGTTGCAAAAGTGAAGAGGATAATGTTGTTAACGGGACGCCTTTTTATTTGGTTTAAACAGAACGTGAAATAGGAAAAATCACGATTCGTTGGCTTGGCTCGACGGACCGTGATCGCCATTATCATTTTTTGCATGGAGACGACGAAACTTTGTGGCTTGGTAAACTCGAATGGGAATTTGGAACAAGGAAACTCAAGCGTGCAGTGATTGCGGGACAATAACTTTCCGAGCTAACAGTTATCGCAGAATGGTAAATCGAGCACTGATTCTTCACGGCGAGAGTTTAGGGTTACGATTCGATGAGAATTTTTAATAAAGGCGATAAGTTATCTCTGCTCTTGAGCTCCATTTGACTCATGACAGAGGAAAAGAGTCAGATGAGGCTATTATTCAAAAACTACCAGCTTGATATAAAGGGGATGTTTGAGCGTACACGGAGACAGCGTTAGTGCCAATGAAATCCAGTTTCTTCAAAATTTGATGTGGAAATTCATAATTCTCTAATGGTGTATCCGAAGCACTAATATATAAATATATAAATATATCTGAATTCAAAATGTAATTGAAACACTGTTGTTCATAGAAAAATAGACAAGGGTGTATAAAGACAAAACTACCAACGCCCTCACCTTCTGGTGGTGAGAAATGCATTTGGAAGGGATAGGAATAAGATAAAAAAGATCTAATTGGAAAAAGCAGAGATATAGGCGGATGTGAGAAGGTAAAAATAGTAACTCCCTCACCTTCAGTGAGAGATAAAATCGTATAAAAGAAGTAGGATAGATAGTAAGAAATACTATAATATGATTAGAAAAGGACAGAGATATATGTGGATCGGATGTAAAGAAAACAGAGATATATTAAAGTCCCTTCACAGAAAAACCTAGGGTTTCTATCAGAACCAATTTCTTGTTCTAATGGATCTTCAGTAAAAAGGAACCTCTCTTGCAGAAAGGGAACCGAAAATTTTTGTCGGGTTGAAAAGGACCCGGTTTTCCATCATAGCCACGGACTAAGTGAAGTGACTGATGAGATGAGAATGTAATTATTTAATTTAATACGACGTATGAAATCATTTGCGACGATGTTTTAGGTAGAAAATTGAGAGCATGGTGTAGTTTGCAGGTCGTGTTTGATCGCTGTTATGCAGCCGTGAGTGTTGGAGGTAACAACAGTCGCCTCTGGATGCTTTCTTAGAACTACCATATATTATATTATCATTATATTATTATTATTATATTACTAATTATATTATTAGTATATTATCCGTAAACTGTATCCGTCTGTAAGGCGGATATTCTGTTATAAGTGTTAAAGTGATATTAATATTATTGTTTCGAGTCCCAACCCGGTAATTCTAAAGGATTATTGAGAAGTGAAGTGATAAGTGATTTATCAATAGGGCCGGGTGTCGACGAATAGGGTCAGGTCGAATGTATTCGGTCAAAGATTTAATATTTTGTATAAATGGTCAGAAGAGATTTGATTAAAGTTTGTCTAAGAAATTATTCTAAGAAATTGAAGCACTAAGTGAATGAAATAAAAGTGAAGTAAGGGAAATCAATAGCCGGCCATTTTTGCTGTTCTTTATGCATTTTTCAAAGGAGGCCGACGGATGACATACCTCTAGTTGCGTGGTGATGTACCCCTATGTGAGTGTTCGCGGTCCTAGCTTACGGAGCCCACATGTGTTCTAATTTTTCAAAACAACTCTAATTTTTCATAATTTTATTTTTTATTATTTATTTACAGTTGGTAACCGACGAGGGGGAATCGTGGGCGCTGTGGGATTTATCGTTCCGCCGATTATCTGGCCCTAGGACTTGGAAGGTACTGTCGTCTAGTAAGAGGGCTTGGTGCTTCTGAGGTGCAAGACAACCTTTGATGGTTATGAAATGATATCACAATGCTTCGGTTGCAAGACGGCCTTATATCTATGAGATGACGGTTACAGGGGGGACCAGTGGTGGATTTCTTATATAGGCTACATAGACTGCAGCCTAGGGCGGCAAAATTGGTGGGGGGAGGTGGAAAAACTTTGTAACTGCATGTCTTACTGTGGATTCAAAATCGAGTAGTTAATTTCTGTTAGCCTAAGGGTGGCAAATTTCCGTCAGCCTAGGGGCGGCAACCTCCTTCCGCCGCCGGGGGGGGGGGGGGCAGAATTTCAGCGGATCGCTTTTAATATTGATTTGAAATGGGTTAGTTGAATTTTAATTTGACAGCGTTTTATATAACGCGGTTTTGATGGCTCTGAAGTCACTTTATTTCGTATTCACTCACGTTAGACAAGGATGAAAATGCAGAACAAAATACGTACAAAAACTGACACTCACTTCGCTTTGATAATAATATGATTAACTCTTCTTGAGTTCAAATTGTTGAATTCCAATATTGTTAGTCCTTATATAGTTTTAATTGATTTTATATAATTATTTCTGTATAAGTCAAACTTACAGTCAGGACATTATTTCTTACAAACCTATTTCTTACATATGTCTACGCTACCCTGAATCTCATATAAAAAAGTGATATTAACAAAAGAAATGAAAAGTCGATGGGGCGTGGGCTAATATTTTGATTATTTGCAAAAATAACAAAAGAACATTTTTCGTACGCCACCTTGTTAATATTTATCTTTTGTGAATTCTACATGAATATGTCCTATAACCAAATTTGTTGTGCGAGAAAGATTAATGAACGGACAGTATCCGTGGACTGAACGTAATAGTATAGCGGATTGACAGACGGTCCCTTCCTCTTTCTGTCCTTCCGTAGCAATTCCCCAGTACCACGTTTGCTTGCCTTCACGGGTGTGTTTATATATATTCATGAATGTTTCTGTGTGTACGTGTGTATGTGAAAGTGTGTTCTGGACAAATGGTTGCTTAGCAAACTAGAAATTCGCGGTGCGAATCGCATATTCCCTCTTCCTTCGTTCATGGTAACGTCGCTGCTTCCGGAACACTGCTGAATTTCATTCGTCCGGCTGTTGAATATATGTTTGTTAAATGATGTAACACAATTTCAATAGCCTAAACTGCAGTTCGCGGGTAAACGTAAATATATTTCTAGATTAAAATTTCTCAGATTAATATGAAAGTTTTGTTGTTTTGAGGGAATATAGCTTTAGTAGAAAAGAGCATAAATTATTTTCCAATATGCCTTGCATTACAAATGATCAGAATTCAAATAAGAATTCAGGCTATTCTGTCATGCAAAAAAATATATAATCCTGTCCATTTTTTTTTAATTATCCTTAAATACATCCTTTTTGACAGAAATTTATCTTGACAATGTAAAATGTCTAATACTATATTTTAAAAGTTTTTATTTTATTTTCGTTCTAAAAATAGCAATTGAAGATAGAGATAAGTGCTAATTTGAAAAGGATCCCAAATTTTGTATTTCTGGCCTGCATTTTGTAGTATCCAAAAGTACACAGAAAAAATATTGTCGCCTCCGGGTACAGAGAGGTATTAGGTTTAAGAGATTTAGATATAAATCCTTTCGCGAAAGAGATTGAATTCACCAGGTCAAAAGAGGAATACAAAAGAATTCGGCAATTATATGACGTCACGATTAGATGCAGGAAATTTTCCAATACTTCTTAATGCAAGTCTTCTTCCCGGGACGCTGCGCTGATCATAGCCGAAGAATGATAGAATAAATTCCTCTGAGGATTTCAAATGGAAGAATTTCCAGAACTTCTTATGAAATTTCTCTAGTAATCCCTTTTGAACTTTTGAATATCTGACTCTCAGAATACTCATATTCAAGATTTTAATTAGGAGTGAAATAGTGACTTAAAAAATTGTATCTCACTAAATTTCTTTCTTTCTTCAGAATCGGACCAAGCCTTTCCACATGTTATAATTAAACATATAAACTTGCACCAGCGCAGCGGAGTTTTATATATCGATGAAGAATAAAGTCAATAAAAAGTTCCACAAAACCCATATAAAAGAATTCTAATTCAGGATTCTAGAAACATCTGCACCTTCGGAACAACTACTGGTCACGGAATAGACATGATGTTGTAGAATCACTGTCGGAACAATTCGGTATAAATTAACTCGATTTTACAATGGTGCATTATGCGACGACATTTACCGCTGTACCATCGGAACCATTGTTTGCCGCGGTGCTTGGAACACTGGGACCAGAAGAAGCACACGAAGGAGCAGGAAGAAGAGAATCTAGATAGCAGAGATGGAAAAGGAGGAAGAAAAGCGATCCTTACATTGTGCATTGTTACCTTAAAGCATTCGTGTCTTGAAAGATATTGATGATTGAATGTTTTTTCTCCGAATTAACTAATAAATACTTACATTTATTTGCATCTGCTCATAAATATCCTGAATAGCATCTCCTAATTCCTTACAATAATGAGAACGTGATTCTGTATTCTACTAGGCTCATTCTTCGTTCTAATTATTTATTCTCAAATAAACTATCTAGTCTAATTTGTAAGATAAAGAAGGAATCCTCTTGTATTAAAGGAAGTCTTGAATAAATAACGAAGTAGCAGACAGAATCTACGACGATAGAAATACATATTTTTGAAGATGCTTCTAAATCTAAAACGGAGAACGAGTGAGAAGATTTGATATATTTTAAGATAAAGTTCTAGTTCCAGAGAATAAGGTCAAAGAAAAAGGTATTAAGATATACGATTTTTACATATTCACGAAAGATTTGAAAGTACAAGTATCTCAAGAAGCCGATCCAAAAGTATGTGACTTTGACATATTGTGCAAAATTGGCCCATGCGCTTTTTAAAATATAGTGTTTTTGCACAGCGGCGGGTAAAGTTGCAATGACGCACACTAGAGATAAGGAAAAAAGGTTGTTGAAAAATAGCGTGAACAGTCGTCTCACAATTGGTAAAATGTCTTTCTATTTTCAAGGTAACATTGGAGAGCCTGAGGATAGTTAACCAAATTTTACTTTACGATTTTTACAATTTTAATAATCAGTGATACTTAAATGATGAATAATTTAAAATTATTTTAAAATTTAAAAAAAGTTTACTATTGACCACTATTCTGGAAAATGTAAAATTTAAAAAATCATTGGTATAGTTATAAACATTAGTTAAACAAGTTTGAAAAACTTCTTTCTTTATTGTATGCTCAGAAACGACGCACATGCTACTTTTTTGGTAATTCCTCATGCTTTCTATGAAAGAAACTTAAAAAATGAAAAAAGCAAGCTAATATTCACAAGAACGCAAAAATAATCTTCTCGGCCAACTAGCCCCGACCGCACGTTTAGACAAACTAAATAATATAAGGATAGGCGTAGACTCTGCATGGAAGATTTTAACTTATAGCTTTCAGAGTTCATAAACATTTTTTGTAAGTTACTGCAAATTAACACTAGGGGTACCGGACTGACCGGCCCCCCTCCGGGTACCGCGAGCCGTCATTTGACGGTTATACATTTTTTCCTATTTAAAGCTTTTATAAACTGATTCATTGTGATGTTCTTTGTTACTTATATTGCTCCAAGTGTATTTTAAGTCTTACAACTGTTATGGTCACCACAATAGATGGTAGACTGCAAAAAATAGTTAAGTCAAAACACTAAAAATAGTAAGTATAAAAGCCCAGCACTATTATGGAATCTTTTCGGCGTATATATGATAACAAATTATGAAAATAAATGCTACACTGCCAAAAATGTTGAGAAGAAAAAGATAGAATTTATGACCACATGTAAGTCACTATTACTGATTTCGGTGACACCTTTGGCACACTTTACGGTTACTCACTGGTACGATGCCGTCAGTTGACGGGTAGGTGAACAAAACGATATTTAGAAAAAGCATTGACAAAAAAATCTCAAAATCGAGAAAAAAATGCAAAGGGACAAATAAATAAAAGTCATGAAGCGCGAATAATCAAATCCAAAAATTACGGACATAATCGAAAAATGAAAATTGAAAACCGTCAAATGACGGCCCTCGGTACCCCTAGTGTTAATTGCAAAAATTGCAGAATGTTGAAGATTTAATCACCAAACTTCAAATCAGATAATCCTCGTTTATTTTCATTAAACACTTCGGGAGTCGTCGGTCAGATTTAACACACAAATTCAGCACTTGATACCCAACCTACATAT